>PVIU01006123.1:0-105248 GCA_004026605.1 Ondatra zibethicus | reverse complement strand
GCCACCACTGCCCAGCTGATGGCTCCCATTTCTGTCCTTTGAGGTGGCGCTCTCCATCCAGCTGCCTGAGCCAGGTCTGTGCAGCCTCCTCCCGCCTCTCCTCTTGCTGTGTTTGTTTCTTGTAGTTCAGGATAGCCTCGCACTTGCTGTTTCTGCCTCAGCTTCCTAGTGCTGGCACAGCAGGCGCACACCTCTGTCTGGGGACTGGCCCGTCTCTCTCCAGGAACATTTTTTCACCTATGAATTTGAGCCAGGACTTCAGGCAGCACCTCCTAGTGCGGCCACTGCCTCTGGTGCACCTCACTGTAGATCAGCCCCCCACACTGCAGCACAATGGGCCATTGTATTTTTTTTATTTGTTTGTTTTTTAAGATGGGTTCTCATTACCTAGCCTTGACTGGCCTGGAAGTCACAATATAGACCAGGCTGGCCTCGAATTCACTGAGATCCACCTGCCTCTGCCGCGCTAGAGTGCCCAGATTAAAGGCGTGTGCCATCAAGCCTGACATAGATTGCCACTCTATGTATTAAATAAATAATACTTTTATTATTTAAAAAAATAATAAAAAAATTTGTATCCTATGTGTATTGGTGCATTGCCTGCTTGTATGTTTGTGCACGGTGCCTACAGTGGCCAGAAGGCGGCATCGGATCATCTGGGACTAGAGCTACAGACAGAGCCACCAGGTCAGTTTGGGGAACTGAACCCAGCAGAGGATCACCCAAGGCTCTAATGGCTGTGATATAAAATACCAAGATGTAAAAACCTTAGAGGTCAGTGAATTGTTGAACATATAGACATCTATTTAAATACCATCCACATCAAATGTGGAAACTTTCTAACAGGACGGCATGTGCCTCCTTGTCCTTCCTAGCTGATTACACCCCTCCTCCCTCTAAGTTCTATTGCCTTAAATTGCACCTGCTTTAGAGTGTCTCTAAATGAAATTACTATAAATGATAACATACGTGTCTGACTTTTTTTCTCAACAGTGTAAGAGACATGTTGATGGTGGATCAGTAATTTACGTTTTTCTTTTTTTTTTTTTACTACGGTATAGTACTCCACTTGGTAACTATATCAAGACTTATTAATCCTTTGTTGCTGTTGTTAGTGGGCAGTTGGGTTATTTCTCATCTGTGTTAAAATGCAGACACGCTGCGATGCCCTAGTTTAAAGTCTCATTATTTACGATCTTCTCACTCTCCTCAATCCAGCTCATTTTCTGTGAGCTTTGCTGCAGCGCTGAGGACACTGTCAGTTCACTCTGCTGCTGAGCAGATGCCTCTGCACAAAGGCCCACCTGCCTGCACTTTCTCCATCGGTACCACCTTTCTACGGCCACAGACTGACAGCCTGTGTCTGTCACGTGCTGTTAACATGGTCAGTCTCCAGCACCAGTCTGTGGGTGCCTGAGTGCGAGAATGTGAAGCACTCCCAAGTCCTCAGCCCCAGGACTCCTGCTTCTCTTTACAAACAACAGGAAAGAACCTGGTCATCGTGACTAGTTCTGCCTCCAGACCTGAGAGTCTAACACTTTCACACAGAAAAATCTAAACAACGGGAGCTCATGTTGTGCTTCCTCCCCCTCCCCCTTTTCTTTCCTGGTCTCTTGAAAGAGCATCTGGCTGCATAGCCCCAAATGGCCCGGAAATCTTGACCCTCCAGCCTCAGTTCAGTGATGGGTATGCATTGCCAGGCTTGGCCTTGTTACTCGGCATCCCTCTTCCCCACCCTGAGCCTTACGGCAATTCTTGGTCCCACGACCCCTCTTTCTCCTTCAAGAGAAGCTCCACAAAAGGTAGAGTGGGAGAGACTCGGGTGCATCGTCACATACACTTCAAGAAAAGCAGCCCCTCTCTCCACACTCAGACACTGCATGGCACCCACCTGACTTGTCGATGATGGCATCTATCTCTTCAACCACATCGAAGTAGGCCTCGTTGTTGGTATACTTCACCCCCGTCCGTCGCCAAGGCACCACCGAAAGCTGCCCCGTAGGAAGCTGGTCCCCCACATTGGTGCTTCCTGAGACAATTAACACGGGTGACTAAAATCAAATTGGTATTTTAATGCCAACTCTAATCTAACAACCTAAGGACATTCCCCTCAGAGTTTCCATGACCTTGTTACTCATGACACACCAACTGGAAGATAAGCCTTTCACATCTCCTATGCAGGACAGCCTGGTCTAATTTTAAAATCCATTGTCGCCATCTGGTCTGCTGCCCGCGCACAGGTTTAAAGGAAGCCACCTGAGAAGCGGATATCATATTTTGGTTTGGAGACCAACGAGAACTGATGGATCTCAAATTCCACAACAGCTTAGATACGGTACTGTGTTTCTGTAGAGCTGGGCACTTACCCACTGACACAACGTCACCATTGGTGAAACAGAATTCTAGTTTAAGGCAGGTTCTCAGGCACAGTAATGGAAGGGGGAAGTGTTTACATCAACAGGATCTGCCTTATTCCAACAATGAACAGACGAGAAAGCAGCCAGATCCTGCCCTATCCCTGCAGCTGGTGCAGCCAGATCCTGCCCTATCCCTGCAGCTGGGCATCATTTCCTTACTACCCTGCTCTCACAGACATCAAAGCTTATTTTAGAGTGAACTGATGACTGTCACTCATTTAAATCCTATTTCCTTTTCCCGCTGCCTTTATCTTTTTACTCTAAAGAACTCCTAAACACATTATAGTCGGCACATGTGTAAAACATTCCAGCTTTTCAAAATGGGAGTCTTGAAGGAAATTTTTTACAGCTGAGATCGAGGCTCTGAAAACTTTCTAACAAAGCAGACACAAAGATTTTAAGGTTTAAACTAAACTCAGAATATTGAGAAAAAAAAACCACAACATAGGCCAGTACTTTGTTTTTTAAATCATCAAAACAGCACTGCCCATATCTGATACATTTTCTCTCACTTTCCTTTTAAAGAAATTGCCAAACTGTCCTGTCTCTTCCAATGTGGTCACTCTGAGTTTCTGTCTCATGAGCCACATGAACTTAATGCATCTTGATGGCTGACTGGGCAAACCAACCCTTCTGTAATGCCCTCACAAAGCCGTCTTGCTACTCTTCATGCTTGTATTTTCAAAAATTAGTCTGCCAAATTCTCTGAAACTCCCATTTACATTATTAAATAAGACTAAGCGTGTAAAATGTAATGAACCACAATGATGGGTTTCACTAAACCAAACATTGCACTGTGTCTCAGCAAATGCAATGAAAAGCTAAGTGGAAGTCGCAGGCTGGGAGAAGCATAGAGGAGGCGGCTCTCAAAGCAGAGCCTGCTAACCAAGAGGCAGGCACACTCCAAAGCTGTTTCCCCAAGTTGGTGTTGAAAGTGACAAAAACATCTCAATAAAAAATGAACAAAGGGCACAAAAAAGTAAGTCACAACAGAGGGAAAAGCCCACAGTGATGCAGGTTTGAAACCTTCCTCAGTAATAGCAAGTGAGTTTGTATCTAGTGGCTCACAGCCCCAAAAGTGAGCAGCGCATCGAGATGACAGTGGATCAAAGCCGCAATGGGAAGCAAAGGCTGCCATGACTTTTCTATTCTGGTGTGTGGCAATCTCTAAAACCCCTCAGCTTGGCTCCTGCATTTCCAGAATTGAGTAGACAAGATTCAAACATAAGAATCATTTGTGTTTGAAAGGATCAAAACAAACAAACAAACAGGAACATCATAAATAGGAGCTATACAAATATGTCACGGTCCATCTAACGTAGAACACTAGTCATAACAATCATGTCAGAATATCACAATTAGATGTTCATAAAACATTAATAAAAGGCATGATTGAAAAAAAATACACATTATTTACAAGTATTCTATCTGAGTGCTGGAGAGATGGTTCAATTAAGAGCACTGGCTGCTCTTTCAGAAGACAGGGGTTCAATTTCCAGCACCCACATGGCACCTCACAACTGTCTGCAACTCCAGTTTCAGGGGATTAGATGTCCTCTTCTGGCCTCCCCAGGGAGCACACAAGAGCATACACAAGAGGTGCACAGACATTCATGCAAGCAAAACAAACTTAATATACATAAAATTTACATTAAAATGTATTCTATCTACTCATCATTCATCTGCCTAGAAGAGAGAAATATACATCCATACACATACCATATATGTGTATAAACATTAAAAGAGTAGGTAAAGTTGGGGATTTTCGTGTTCTTCTTGCGCTTCTCTGTGTTTCTGAGGTTCCCATACTATACATTTTCCCCTTTAATCGGGATAAAATCTGTTAAATAAGGTTTTTCCCAGAGCTGGGATTTCATGTTAAGTGCTCTACCACCAGGAGCTATATAAAAATTGAAGTTCTTTCCACACACGACTGTAATTTCAGGTTAGACTCACAACACATGAAAGGTAAAATGAGATTCTCAAGGATTGGGAGATAACCAGGGCTTGGGGGAACATTGACCCCCTGCAGCTCCACCCACACCCACACCCACAAACCGCTCTCACCTGTGATGGTGTTGACCACCGTCCGGAGAATGGTGGGGGGCTTTATCAGTTCTTTGAGGATGTTCGACTCAGTAGCCAAGGGGAACCCGTTGTCCAGCATCTCTTCCAATACCTCATAGACTACAACCACATTGTCTTTGATTACTGGCTCTGAACAGACTCCAAAATAGTCCTAGTGAAGACAAAACAAATGTATTCATCACCTGGGCTGTAGGAGAAAATAAAACAATATTCCTGAGAGGAAGGTCTTGCCTGTCCATGGTGTCTAACCAGTGTGTCCAGGACATTTTCCAGGAGAGAACCTGGTAGAGCCTTCGTTCTCCTGGCTTGGGGGTAACAGGCTTACGGTACCCATGATGTCAGTAGTTTCGTCTACAAACCAGAGGAAGACAAGCTCTTTGCATTGATTTCCTCACTTGATAAACTATTTTAAAGAACTTAATCTAGACTAGATATGCTCATCTACAAAATTTATGAGCTAGGTAAAGTGATAATGATTGACATAACACAGAAATATACAAAACCTCTTAATCCTTCTGCTGTATATTTTCTTGAAATTCATTCAGAAAATGGATGAAGAGGAGAGCTGTGCTAGCCCTGCAGAAGGCCTCCGCAGAGCATTTCTGGGGTTGGGCTTCTCGAAAGTCCGTCATTGACATAAAGGGCTGACCTCACATCTAAATTATCTGGGAAAAGCACCAAAGACCTAGATTATACTCTTCTCATTTCCTCTCTCTCTTCAGTGCTCTGGACCAAGCCTAGGGACTCCTGGGCTATCATCTTGTCACTCGTCAACTGACTTAGGTCTTGACTTAACAGTATAATGCGGATACTGCTATGTGGATGCATGAGAGAGTTGTGAATGCCAAACATGGCAAGTATGATGGTGACGGTGACTAGGGCAGAAAGGTACATGTTCACCAAATGTGTGCTTCAGGTATGTGTTTAATTAATGCATGCTTCAGGTATGTGCTCAGTGGATGTATGTATGCTTCAGGTGTGTGTTCAGTCAATGTACACTTCAGGTGTGTGTTCAGTCGATGAATACTTCACGTGTGTGTTCAGTGGATGTGTGCTTCGGGTGTGTGTTCAGTAGATGTATGTATTCTTCAGGTGTGTGCTCAGTGGATGTGTGTACTCTTCAGGTGTGTGTTCAGTCGATGTACACTTCTCAAAGTGCCAGGGCCTCTGAGACGGGATGCAGCTCACTGAGTTGGAGGGGTGCACAGCTGAGCACACCACCCGAGCACAGTTCTGACTGCTGAGCTGCAGTCTGCTTCCTTGTTCTTCTTCTTTTTTTTTTAAATTTTATTTATTATGTATACAATATTCTGTCTGTGTGTATGCCTGCAGGCCAGAAGAGGGCACCAGACCTCATTACAGATGGTTGTGAGCCACCATGTGGTTGCCGGGAATTGAACTCAGGACCTTTGGAAAAGCAGGCAATGCTCTTAACCTCTGAGCCATCTCTCCAGCCCCCTCCTTGTTCTTCTACACGCACTTCATTCTTTCTTCCCCAGGTCACACTCCTGAGGGCCTTCACGGCTCGAGCAATGGGACGAGCCTCAGATAATCCCGCCACCTGGCCACTAAACTGGCCTAAGCTACAGCCGACAACGAGTATCAGTGAGGGTCCAAGATAAAGTCACTAAGGATAAAGAATGTACTCCTAAAACAAAACATGAGAGCACGACTAGAAGAAAATAGCACATTTCTTTCCCAAGAGTGACTTTATTTTAAAAACAAGCACTCACATCAGGGGGTTCTGTGTATCAAACACTACGCGGATAGAAGGAGCCCTAAAATGTGAGGCACCACAGAAAAAGCAGTTGCGCTTCTGCTGCAGGGACTCCACTGTCTTCAAGCACAAGGGAAAACTGTCGCAAGAGGACAAACACTAAGCTAGATACTAAGCTCCACACTGGTCCATTTTTATCATTGGCTTAGACGATGATCTTTCTGCTACTTTCCTAAACCCCTCTGTGGTTTTAATTTTTTGTTGTTGCTAATTTTTCTTTCATGTGTACCGGTATTATCTGGCTATGCATGATGTTCACGCAGTGTCCACAGGGGACAGAAGAGGGCGTCAGATCACCCAGAGCTGAAGTTACAGACAGTATGTGAGTGCTGGAAATCAAACCTGGGCCCTCTGAAAAACACTTATTTCTTTTTCATTTTGCTGTGTGTGTGTGTGTGTGTGTGTGTGTGTGTGTGTGTGTGTGTGTCTGTGTGTGTGTGTGTCTGTGTGTGTGTGTGTCTGTGTGTGCTTTTAGAGACAGGGTTTCTCTGTGGAACAGTCCTGGCTGTCCTAGCATCTGCTTTGCAGACCAGGCTGGCCTCAAACTCACAGAGATCCACCTGCCTCTGCCTTCCAAGTGCTGAGATTAAAGGCGTGTGCCTTCCCTATCAGCTAGTGTTTTTAACTGATGAGCCATTTCTCAAGTCTCCACCTCTATGGTTTTAAGTAGACGACTTTTCTCACTTCCTGGTTTATAGTTATACAGTAATTAGTATGACAATAAGACTGTTAATTTGTGTATGGGTAAGGTACACAGAAATCACATCAGGACCCAGGTAGAATAGCTGAACAACTTAACTACTGGATTCTTCTGTTTCCTCCATATTCTGGGTTTGCAATCTTAGGTTTTCACTATGCAAAGTCACTAGCATGCAGCGTGGAGATTAGAATTCCAAAACAGTATTTGGAGGCAAAAGTGTATTTTAATTCTCTTACCAATGAAGAGAGTTCCAGTCATGTGATGTGGGAGTGAGCACCTTGGACAGAACAGACTTGCTCTGCTGCTGTCAATCATATGCTCCTCCCCTTTCCTAACTCCTCAATTCGTGCCTACCTGTGGCTACCTCCAGACCTCACACGACAGAGAAGTTAAACCAAAGATCCCTGCTCCTAATCGTGCACCAAAGTAATGCAAATAGCCACACAGTTAAAGTTGAGTGAGCATCAGGATAAAGACTGTGCTGTCTGGATCCAGAGTCTCTGCACAGTGGTACTTCCATGTTGAGATGACCTCACCTCCTCCTACCTTGTTCCCTCAGAGCAGTGGTTCTCAACCTTGGCCTTTAATACTTGTTGTGGTGACTCCCAAACACAACATGATGTTTGTTGCTAGGAATTGTAATGTAAATATCTGATATACAGGGTATCTTATACATGACCCCTAAAGGGGTCACCCACAGGCTGAGAACCCCTGCCTTAGAGCTACAAATCAAAATGAAGACCACGGTGTCCCAAACATTCACACAAGAATGGAACCCTGTAAGAAGAAGTCATACCAGCACACATTCTACCTGTACTCAGCTCACTCAAAATGAAGGTGGAACTCACCCCTGCCAGGCACAGCTAAAATAAACTTAGCTTTTCCTGTTTGTCTTTTTAGAAAACTTTATACTCATCACTTTTGGCTACAACTCAAAGCAATGTAGCTAACAATGGTTAGCATAAACATCACCATATTAAAAAAAACTGAACCCTAATTTGTGAGCAAAATGTAGAAGCAAAACCTAAAACCACCACACACTCCCACGGAAGAGGCTTAGAAGCATCCAACTGTTCCCTTTGCAGCCAACTAAGAAAACAGAAACAGGAATCTTAGATCAGACAGGAAATGAGCAATGTTCAGTTTTGATTTTTTAAAAATGCTCTTAACCAAAGCTACAAACAACGGAGACAGGACTATGAAAATACTCTTCAAGGTGGTATGGTGGCTTATGCCTATAATCCCAGCACTCAAAAGGCTAAGGCAGGAGGACAGCTGCAAATATGAACTTAGCCTGAGCTACAGAACGAGAGTCTGTCAAAGGGGCTGTGGGGGGAGCTCTTTTATAAACATTTACAAACCTGAAACGTGTCCACTACTCGGTGAAGGAATTCAATGACAAACAGAGGCGGGACCTCTGTCTGAATCACGGCCACAAAAAAGATCTTGTGTCGGTAGACACTCAAGAGGTAGTGGTGCGGCGTGGGGATAACCGGAGGCACGTTTTCGGCCTCCGTGGCCCTCTCTTGGGCCTCAAAAAAGTAATCACAAACAGAGCGACTGACCACACTTTTCCAGTGTTTCTCCAGGAAAATGTCTCCGGAGGAGTTGATCAAGAAAAGACTGTGAATCATGGTGAAGCTTGCTGGTGGGAGAGGAACACCTTTTCCACCCACAAACCTCTGGATCAGGCCAATTTTCAGTTCTGAAAAAGAAAGAAGAGGCTCAATTCAGTTTCACTGGATTAAAAACGTTCTTATTTTCCATTGGTCCAAGACTTTACCCTCTTCTCCAGACCAGGCTCAGGTCTTCCTCTCACGGGCTTGTCCAACCTTTTGACATTGCAACATGATGCGGTCACCCACAAAGCACATTCTCAAGAACCATACAACTGAGTTATAAAACGCAACGGGAAAAATAAATCTCCTAATGTTTGAAGTAAGTTTACACGTTGGTGTTAGAATGGTGTTTACACAGCATTCGTAGCTGTCCTGGGCCACATGTGGCCTGCAGGCCATGGACTGGACACACCTGCTACCACATGAGCCCAAAGGGCTCTTCCCTTGGATTCCTAACACTACCTATCAACCATCTTGCTTTTCTGTCGTATATTCTCAGTTACCTTTAGATTGCCTGAATTATATCCACTAAAAACACAAGTTTCAGGCTTGTGAGGTGGCTCATCAGGTAAGGCTTGCTACCAAACCTAACAACACAAACACAATTCCCTGAGACCTGCAGGGTGAGCAAAGAGAACTGACTACATGCTGTCCACATGGACACACACAAATACACGGAATTTCTTTTTAAATACTACTTTGCCCAGCATAGTAGTACAATACACGCCTGTAATATCAATGCTTGGGGGCTGAGACAGGAGAATCCCAAGTTTGAGGCCAGCCTGGGGTCATTACATAATAAGAGCTTACATATCAAGATCCTGTCTCAAAAAAATAAGAAAAAGATGGCAGTCACTACCTAAATGGGCACTGAGGACTTGAAACGTGACTGACGGGACTGGCATGTACCTGTTAAGAAGCACAAGGGATTGGGAGGGCTTGGGTGAGAAAAAAAAGATATAATTTTAAATATCTTACCATTAATCTAATACTAGTACTATGCTTGATTCAAATAAAATATATCAAATTTTAACTTATTGTTACCCTATCGTGGTTCCTATGCGAAACGGCATACATGATGTGCTTTCTATTTCTACTGAGCAGAGTTGGACCCTGGAATCTTTGCCATTGTGGCCTTTACTCATTTACTCTGACCCTAGTCTCGGAATTATTTGTGCACAAAGCACTTCGCTGGGTGACTTAAAAAAAAATCCCTGGATACACCCCAGTTTGCCTACAGTGACAGTCTCCAGAATGAGGCAGCTGTGCTGCACCCCTGGGGTGGCCTTGAAGCGAAGGGACTGAGAGCTAGCAAAAGCGGTCCCATTGCTAAAGCTTGTTTTCCCAGTGCCGGGGGAGAGTATGGACCGCAGGTGTGCAGGCTGCCAAGGCAGGGAGCGGAGAGGTGGCAACCTGGCAGCCTAGCATCCTGCACGCCTGGGGTATTGGAGGCCCTGTGGGCCTAGGGGCTCCAGCCTGAAAACTGTCCAGAAGCAGAGACCCTGGACCTAGGACTGCGCACCTGTGTTGCCATGGCAACAGTGTCTGCAGCCCGCGACTCCTCCCGAACCTCTCCCAGGCGACGCCCAACCCGGCCCTTCCCACCGGCTCTCAGCCCTACCAGCTTGGACCGGGTCTCAGGCTCCGCTCGGGCTCCCGCAGCGCAGTTGCGCGGTGCACTGCATCTTGCGCGAAGGCGCCGCCCCTTCTTCGCCGCTCGCCCGCTGATTGGACAGCCGCTCCCTGGCCTCCGTTCCTGAACTCTGATTGATCGCTGGTGGCTTTCTAGGTTCTAGCATCCGATTGGCCTTCGTTGAAGGTCCGGCAACCTTCAATTGGTGTCGCCCTGTGGTTCCAAGCCCTGATTGGAAGATGAAGACGGTCGGCCATCCAGTCACAAGGGGCCTCCAGGAAGCTAGAAAGTGACTGGAAGGGTAAAATGATTCCCGGGTTACGATTTACCTAATTTAATGCGTCATAGATAACCAATCATGACTACCCTCCATTACACAGGTGCACTTAAAAAGCGTCTGCGGCCGGGCGTCGTACAGGTCCTTAATCTCAACACTCAGGAGGCAAGCAGGTGTTATCTGAGAGTTCGAGGCCAGGCTGGGCTACACGGGGAATTCCAAGTCAGCTAGAAGGGGGGGGGGGGAGACGAAGAGAGACAGAAACCTACCCTTCTTTCAGAATCTCAGTTCCCTGATCGACAAATAAAGGTGTTTTACAGGTCTTTGAAAAGACATTAAAGTGTTCGGGGGTCACTGTGACTCAGAAAGGTGTGAAGCAGAAGTCAGAGGAAAGAAATACCTTCAGTTATACTAAAATAAAGCATTTGGTAAGATGAGGTGTGAAAAGGGCTTGCAGCAATGCTGGGCACATTGTAAGATAAAATGGCAAGCTGTGGTGATGATGTCAGTGCCAATCCAGACACGTCTCCAGAAGGTCTCTGGCAGTAGCAAAAAAACAACAACAACAACAAAACAAAAAACAAACAGAATACAGAGGCCCCTTCTCGAACAAGGTTGTCTTTTGACCTCTACAATGGCTTCCACACACATGCAAAAAAAGATTTCCCCTTTTTGTTTTGTTTTCTTTTTGAGACAGAGTTTCACTGGGTAGCTGGCTAGCCTTGAACTTAAAACTGCTTCTCTCTGCCTCCAGAGTCCTGAGATTAAAGACTTGGGCTATAAAGCTTGCTCTACCCACCCTGCTGGTCCGGGAGGAGGGGGAGAGGGGATTGTAAAAGCAAATTTAAAAAAATAATTTCAAAGCTAAAAAATAAAAAGAGCAATTTGTGACATTGCCTCATAACTCCCGTCTGAAATTAGAGAAGAAATATTCATCAAATGAAAATTTTTCCTGGGGGAAGAAAATAGCTTGGACAAAAAAAAAGTTTTCAAGTAACATACTATTTTCTAAGTAGTTATTTAGATAAAGATGGCCCTCAGAAGGGAAACCCAAACCTCTGCTTTGCAAACTCTACAGTGTGCCAGACCCGGCTGCTTCCTGTTCATCAAATGTGGTTTTTTTGTAGTTGCCAGTGAAGAGCAGAAAAACTTCCGTCAGTCACCCGCCGGACTTCTTTTCTGTGTTTGGCTCACTCCGTATTCCCTGCGTGTTTCAGATGGCCTTTTTGTCATTTGACAATGGTTTTCAAATTTTATTAAAAATCGACTCAATGCCTGGTAATGCCGCTGCCTCACACTCTTCTTCCAGCGTCTTCCTGAATGAAATACGATGTGAGCATCTATGGCCACTCCCGCGGACGCTGAATCGGGACTTCCTATAACTCATTGTACGTAGTGTTATATTCCTCTGCACAAGGACCCCTGACTGTTTTTCTCAGCACACTGTTCTGCCTTATCTCTCTTGATCTTTTGCTTCTCAGGCTGTTCTTTTTTTTTTTTTAATTTCCAGACAGATCTTGTAAGCCCCATCGGTCCCCATTTTAGAATTCCTCAGACGGCTTATAGACGCGTGAACCTAAAAGGACCGCCAAACTTCCAAATTCACACGGCAGTCAAAGACTGTTTTCTGGCTCCTTAAAATTTTAATTTTTTTTAAAAAGGTCCTCTCTTTGACCGTAAATATTGAGGAATTCATCGAAGTTAATAGAAAATATTTGAAAGTACATAATCATTTAAAATAAGAAGCATCCCGGTTAAAAAAAAAAAACAAAAAAAAACCAGAAAACATGTCCTGATTGTTTACATAGCCATCCTGTCTTTTTCAGCCTTGAAAGCTCTAGCTGATGAAATGTTGAGCGCCACTAGATCAGTGACAATAGCCAGACCCCTATTACTTTTGCGCAGCGGCGGACTGGGCAGTGAGCTCTTCGCCACGGAAGGTGGCGCTGCGGGAGCCTGAGGGAACGGACTTTTCTGGACCCAGCCAGGATGGTTGAAAAGAAACTTGGGATTTCCACAGTGAATTCCCGGGGGTGACTCCTCTCCAGTCCACCACAAAGGCGGGAAATAAAGAGGGCCCCCGGGGACAAAGCGGCGCCTCCACCCACGCAGCTGCGGGGCGCCGGGCGGAGGGGAGGGAGGAGGAGGCTGGCGGAGGTCGGTTGCCATGGCGACGAACCAGCATCTGAAGCCGCTGAAAGGACTCTTTGTTTTGAAGCCAGCTGACGGGTGGTGCGGTTTCTAAGGTACTTCTCAACGCCTCGGTCCAGGGGAGGCGAGTCGAGCCGGAGTCACCTGGGATGCACTGCGGGGACAAGCGGCTCCCACGCGGCTGGCCCTCCGATGGCGCCGGACACCTGCTTCCCGTCCGCTCTGCTAGCAGCGGTTCCTCAGATTCTTGCTAAGGACTGGGCGAGCGGGCTCAGGAAAGCCACACAGAATCATGTCGCTGGAAGAAAAGCAGAAAGGGACCACCGTGGAGAGACTAGAAGTTGCAGAAGCTAGTTTCTCTACCGTGAGAGCCGGTCCCTGGGGACGGACTGAAGATGTGTATGGTATGGGGTGGTGTGTGCGAGCGCACGCGTGTGTTTGCATTTCAGGAAGTGGTTGCTTAGGCAGCTGTGAGACAGGCGGCTGGAGTAGGGGAAACGAAAACTCTCTGAACAGCCTGCAGCTTTCAGTTTTGCCTGGTGTGCTAGGCATTATCTGTAGAAGCAAAAGCAAAAGTTTAAACAGGAAATTTAAGGCTGCACCCAATACTCTCTGTCTAATAGGATTTGGAGCACTTGAGTGCATCTGAACCTTTATTTAATACTTTAATATGTCTTGAAAATATGCAGGCATAAACTAATACTATTAACCCTCAGACAGGTAAAGGTGGTAGTCAAAGGCAAACCATACAGCAAAACCTGTCTGCTCACCTTGTAGGATATGGAAGGAGACCGAGAAGATTTGAGGAGCAGATTGCGTAATCCAAACACTATAGCGTTCTTTCACTCCCAAAGTTCTAGAGACAGTTTGTAAGCAGGGAAGGATTGTCTCAAAGGTTTGGGTCCCCCGTCTCTTGGTTTGGGGCTTGTGGCCAAACCTATGGGGGAGCGGGAGGGTGGAGGAACCGCTACTTTCGCTGTTTTCACTACAGTGGGAAGCAAAGACAGAGATAGGACAGGGTCTACCTTCCAAAACCCCTTTCAAAAACACACTCCGATGTTCTGCTTTCTTCCAGTAGGTTCCTCTTCCTGGTTCAGCCACCTTCCAACACATCATGAACTTGGGAATCAAACCTTCAATACATAGGGTTTTTTTTTATGCGGGGGGAGGGTTTCTCGGATCTTAACTATAGCACCTCTATGTAATGTAATATCAAAGTAACCACAGGGACTTTTAAATTAAGCAGATACAGACATTACATCAGAGTATTTTTTCCTCATTACAAAATGGTATATTATCAGTGAAATAATTAACTTTTAAAGAATTTAAGAAAGAGAGAAAGAACCCGAGGTTGGGTGAGTGAGGTGGCGAGGATCTGGGAGGAGTTGTGCGATCCAATCAAATAAAAGAATAAACGTAAAAATGTATCTTACTATTTGTGTGTATGTGCATGCACAAGCCTCCACAACACATGTGGAGGTCAGAAGACCACTCTCAGGAGTCAATTCACTCTTGCCACCTCCTGGGATCTGGGAGGGAAACTCAGGTCCTTGGGTCTGCACACAGGCACCTCCACGCACTGACCACCTTGCCAGTCCGAATAACGAACTTTTGAATGCCAGTGTCACGGATGATCTTTCTACACAGACAAAAATAGTTTCCTTAGGGTGACAAAGGTGACCAATAGGAGACCGAAGGGGAGGGTAGAAGGAATAGGTTCAACACACAAATACATACATGTACAAAAGCTTGAAAAGAAATTGAAGAATTTAAAAATAATATCCTTAGTAATTAATGAATAGTGATTTTGGGTTTCATCTACTGAACACTTGTGTCCCTCATTGAGCACTATGTTAAGAATTTGATGGACATTATTTCATCTCTGAAACTCTTCCTGTTTTACGAGGGAAGAGACAGTTATATTCTCTAATGACCCTAACTTCAGACCGCTAAGGCAGCTACAGTGTGGGTTTGAAATCATGTCTGAAAACCCGAGTTCTGTACTGTCGGCCCTCAGACATCACATACCATAGCCGGAACTGGCTTACGGGGGTGACTGCCACTGTTTCCCTTATATTGAAAAGATTTGGGGTGAGAGTGACGGCTTAGTAGTTAAAGAGCACTTTTCATTCTTGCAGAGGACCCAAGTATGATTCCCGGCACCCACACAGTGACACGCAACCACCTTTCTCTCCAGTTCTCGGGGGTTGGATGCCCTCTTCTGACCTCAGTATGCTCCTGCCTGCTTATAATACACTCAGGCGCGCACACACACACATTTTAAAGAAAGGAATTGTTAGCGTGTTAGCTTTACAGCGCTTTACTGCTCTGGAAAGCAGAGAAAGTTGCGCAAACATGGAGAGAACGTGCATTATCCAGTCGCTTGTAAACCCGGAGTAGAAAAACTGATGTTGAGATGAAGTGCACACCTGTTACCACCTCCTCTCCTGCACAGTCTAGGTCCCTTTCCCGGGACAAAGCAGTAGCAGTTGCTCTCTTGCTGCCCAGCTGTGACGGTTCTAAGTTTCTGCTGGGGCTATCACCCACTTAAGAGTCAAAAGCTGTAGGTGTACTTAGGCAGCAAGCCAGATGACTTTGAAACTTTGTTTCTTTAAGCTGGGAAGAAGTCTCTTGGAAGCTCCTCCACCCAGCTAACAGCTAATAGCAGGCTTGTGTTGACTTGTTTGAAAGCGTTCATGGAATTGGCCATAGTACAGAACTCTTATGGAGCACAGAGAATTCTTCTGTGCAATTATGGTGGAACATTAACTCCATTCAATGTCACTCATAAGCTTAGGAAAATGTAACTTCTAGCTGATAAAACTGAGATCCTGATTATAGAATTCAGGTGGTTAGTATGTGGGAACCTACATTTCTTTCACATTTTTGGTATGTTTGAATTTTTTTCTAATCATGTTGGGAAAAAGACAGATTCTGATCCGAAGCCTCTCTTTTCTCCAATTTTATGAGGAAAAAAAGCAGATTGAAATTTACAGAATCATTAGACTTTTTGTTTAAAAACACATATAATTACCCCCTCAAAAACCTTCATCAATTAAGATCACAAGAGCACTATGGATGATAAAAATACAAGATAGGATTTCAGAAACTAATAAGTTCAGTGGCCTTTTCTTGGGGCTTGAAGACACTTGGTGGGAAATGTTTGAACATTTTCTAATAAAACAATTCCCAGCATCATTACCGGGTTATCAGTGAATGACTAAACACCGATTGCATGTGAAAGGTGAGAGTGGAATGTAGCGCTCCTCCACTCCGTTTTCAATGCACATCCCTTCCGTGTTCCTGTGCATTAAGTTGCCATCTTTGCACATTGTCATCTGGCGCAAGGCTCTGAAAAGCTGACCACATAGATCAGTGCCTATGCAGCCCCTTTCATTCCTTTATTGTGACAAGTATGTTTTCCTCTCTGCTGTGGCTGCCAACTCCTCACTGATTTCAGTTCTGCCCACATTTCGGCACGCATCTAGATAGAAGATAGGATGTGACTAAGGAACATTTTGTGTTAGCTGATTTGCCTGAATGGCTCTTCTTAGCTTAGTAATAGTTTTCATAGTAATATATTGATATAGTACCCTTAACCCCAGCTCCATACCTCACCAAACTCACTCTCATGTTAAGGGTACATGAAACTAAGTATTTATTCACTAAACTGGAGAAAAAGAAAAGTAGAAGAGGAGGAGATGAAACTAACAAGAGCTGAAATTAATGCAAATGAATATGAGTCATATAATCACAGTTATACAAAAGATTTGAAAATAAGACTTTTCTTCATAGGATTCTATGGAAATAAATTGAAAGATCTTTTTCCAAGCATAAATTACACTTAGAGTCTCAAGAAAAAGAAAATCAGAATGGTCCATTATAAGAGAAGAAATGGCAAATATAGTTAGACATCATCTATTAAAATATGGTAAAATAAACACTCGGGAGGTAAAGGCAGGCGAATCTCTGTGAGTTTGAGGTCAGCCTGGTCTACAGAGATAGTTCCAGGACAGCGTGGGCAGTTACAAAGAGAAACCCTGTCTTGGAAAAAAAGAAAAGAAAAAGAAAAAATATGGTAAAATATTACAGATGAGAACAAGATAATGTGAAAAATTAATAATAAGGAATAAGAAATTTTCAGAGGTTAAGCCTAGGAAGTCTGCAGAAACAGGGTGGGGGTAAAAAATTAAAAACAAACATCAACAGCAATCAAAATCCAGTTAGAACACAGAAGACCAATGCAGAGTCTGTTTTACTACCAGGAATATGATTGGTAAAAGAAAGGGGTGAAAGGAGGCTATGGCAAAGAGAAAGTAATCAGCATCTAAACTGAAGAAATCACTGAGTGTCCAGGTCAAGGAATGAAAACAAACCCATAGGGAAGGAAGTGTCTAAAACTGTCATAGGTTTTTGTGGGGGTGGTTGGGTTTTTTGTTTTTTTTTTTTTAATTGTTGATGTCTTGAGACAGCGTCACACTGTGTAACTTTGGATGGCCTGGAGCTTGCTATGCCGGCCAGGTTTGGCTTCAAACTCAAGAGAGATCCAACCACCTCTGCCTCTCAAGTGCTGGGGATTAAAAGTGTGTTTCCCCACGCCCAGCCTGACTGGCCTAGAACTCGCTGCATAGATCAGGCTGTCCTTGAACTGACAGAGATCTGCCTGCCTCCGTGTTCCCTGAGTCTGGTGATCCACATGGATTTTTAAGAGAGAGAGAGAGAAAAGAGAAAGGAAGAATTGACTGATATCTTTGTGTGTTTGACCTAATGGGAAACAGTAAAGAGGAGCCACACAGTCCTATTGAAAGGGAGAAGAAGAACATGGGCGCAAAGACAACTGGGCAAACAACAGAACTGATAGGGAACAGGAAAAACGTAATATAGTACCAGGAGAAATGTCACCATCAAGCTACCCCACTCTCTATGAGCATGCGTTAGCTATAATGTTTTAGTTCAACATGGGAACTTTGCTCAGCCTACTAATGAATCTCTAGCCCCTGCAATAATGCCGGGGAAACAGTGTTCTCCACTACATACTCAGTGAATAGACAGACGGATACAGAAAAGGAAGGATTGGGATGGCCAAGAGTATTCAGCCTTTGCTCTGTGTCATTGAAAACCCACCAAGTTATGGAAGAAAAGATGAGACAAGATAGGATAAGAGGACTGGGGTTGTAGTTCAGTGGTAGACCGGTTGTCTAGCATGTACAAGGCCCTGGTTCCATCACCTATATTACACACGCATGTGCACACACACACACACACACACACACACACCCCACACACCCCACACACTCAACAATAAAAAAGTATAATCCCAGGATAGATTACTAAAATGATACAAGTGGTTGATTGCTCGGGTTGTGGGACACAGGGGATAAGGTAATGTAGAGAATGAAGGTTTGCTTATTTCTGTGAAACAAAAGGAGTGGGCCTGAAGCTTGCTTCTCTCCACCTCCACACCTTCACATCAAATGGCTGGCTGAGCCAGACTGAGTTAACTCAGTAGAACCAGTGGCTTCTGGTGATCCCATAAACTCAGCTGTGGAACTGCCTGTTTTCTCCCCCCCAGGAAGTTCCTGCTCCTCCCCAGTTGACACATTTCCGATCTCTCTCCTTTTCCTCTCCCCTATAAACATGTACATGCCCAAGGCAGCTCTTCTTGTAGTGTGGAACTGCTGTGTCCGGGCAAAGCATGCTTCCAGGGGGAAAAACTCAACTGAAGGAAGTGTACATGTGAGAGCTGACACTGGCAAGAAGGCAGACATGCGTGGTATAATTTATTATGCTGACAGTTATATTTAATTATGCTGAGGTTCACACTCTGAATTCCTAACTCTAGTCCTAAGCCTGTCTTCCCAAGGCTGTCCACCTGGGCGATGTATCTTAGCCGGAGATGGGTTCCAGTCTATCATGATAGTCTCTGGTTCAAGAGTGGGGATCTTGGGGGAGACTCTCCAGTTGCAGGGAAGAACAAAGTGGCATCTCTCCAGATGTGCAGAGCAGATCATTGCTCTTGGTCTCTGCTTATATATTGTCCAGTGGGTGTCACAGAGTTCTAGAACTGTGTCGGTTGTCTTGAGTGAGAGATGTCACTGGGTTCTGGTTATCAGGTGCAGCCTTGGGTATAGTGGGGACCCTAAGTTATTTTTACATGTCTAAAAGACATTTTTTTTTACTATGTTCCTAACATCTCTCTGCTAGACAGTGCACATATGAGCCCAGACTTAAATGCTGTAAGTCCATGTCCTGAATGACACCATAGTGCGGGGTTTTTATTGTTACTTGCTTGCTTGCCGTTTTATTTTGTTTTTAAGACAGGGTCTCACTAAACACCCCAGTCTTGCCTCGCTCACTCTGTGTGCATCAGGCTTGCTTTGAACTTGAGACCTTCCCATGTCAGTGTCCCAAGTGGCTGGGGTTACAGGCATGTGCTGTGGTACCTGACTATTGTGTTGGTTTACTTTTTAGTGTCATACACCATGTGGCTTCTATTAAAGACAAAGCTAGTGTGGTAGAGCGCCAGTCTTTCCAGTTCTGAAAGGCAGAGACAGGGAGATTGAGGAGTAGAGGTCAGCCGGGAGTGCACAGTGAGACCTTGTTTTAAAAGTCCCAAACAAATCAAAGTTGCTAGGGGTGTGGCTTAGTGATGCATTAGTGACTTCTCTTGTTGCTGCTACAAAACGCCCAGCAAGCACAGGGTAGGGAAGAAAGGACTTACTGTGAGGTGGGAAAGTTAGAAGGGCAGGAGCCTGAGGCAGCTGGTCACATGGCATCCACTGTCACGTGACCAGCAAGCCAGGAAACAGTGTTCCTTCATGGCCTCTTCAATTCTTGCCTGGCTTGAGTTATAGACAAACCCTACAAACACATAAATAAATAAATAAATTTAAAACACTAAAACTGCTATGAGTAAAGAGAAGAAGTCTCTGCAACCTTAGATTAGGAGTCTTCCATATGACACTGTCACAATTAGGTTTCGATTGATAAAGACCATGACCAAAAGCAATTTAGGAGAGGGCCACCTGGAGGCAGGAACTGACCCAGAGGCCATGGAGGAGTGTTGCTTACTGGCTTGTTTCTCACAGCTCGATCAGAATGAAAGTTTTGTAAAGCCTGCCAAGAAAGTGTGGTGGCTCATACCTGTAATCCCAGCCCTCAGGAGACAGAGGTGGGAGATCAAAAATTCAAGGCCATCTTTGACTTCTTCAAAGTGAGCTCTAGGTCAGTCTTGGTTACTCAGGATCCAGTCTCAAAAATGAAACAAAACACACAAAAAGATACAGCATACTTCAGAGATGAAAAACCCCAAATTCCACCCATTATTACACACATACATGAATGCACACACAAATGATTTTATTAGAGAAGGTTTAAATACAGATGTGACTTTTTATTTTCTGGACAGGGTCTCATTATGTAGTCAAGGCTGGCACTGAGCTTGTGACCTTCCTAGTTCAATCTACTGACTTCTACCACTTTAGGTGTGCCTTACAAGGCTCAGCCTAGATGCCATTTCAAAAAAGCATTGTAAGTGCTGGGACACATGTGTCACCACACAAAACCTTTATTTTCCATTTCTTTCTAGAATTCTTGGTGGTTGCAGAAGTCATCCTAAGGCAGAAAGACTTAATCCTGCAAGATAAAACAGATTCCTTCCTTCCCTCCTCCCTTCCTTTCTCCTCTTCCTTCTCCTTGCCATCACGATAGCCCCAAATATTCCATGGTCTCTTTAGATGACCCTGCCCTGTGCAGAAGTTTCAGATTTCCCCATTCAAGTTCAGGAGCAACCCTACCCATTCGCTGCAACACCCAGACAAGTGTATAGCTTTCACAAACTGGGGTGATACACAGTCAAGTCTATAGTTGCCAGGAAGGGCACCTTACATACAGGTCACCTTTTGTTTATAGGTGGCATGCTTCTCCCTTTAGCACAGCTGTGCTCAACTCTGGGTCGAAGCCCCTTTGGGGGTGGAAGGACCCTTTCAAAGAGGTTCCCTAAGACCACCGGAAAGCATAGCTAATGGTTTTATGATTTATATCAGTAGCAAAATTAGAGTTATGAAGTAGCAATGAAATAATTTTAGGATTAGGGGTCACCCCAACATGAGGAACTGGATTAAAGGGTTGCAGCTTTAGGAAAGTTGAGAACCACTGCCTTCGTGGGTCAGACCTCTTTTGGATGACTTCGTTTTGCCCATCCACGGTTTGTCTTTGGACTGGTCCGCGAGCGGTAGCAATGGAGAGCTGCTGAGAGCTACTAGCTCCCGTTGCTGGGAGGCTGGAAAAGACAGTCGCTAGATCTAAGAGGGGCAGCTTTTTCCCTGCCATTGAGCATCTCTTCCAGGAGAATGAAGGACCCCTCAGCCCACTGGTAACGGTCCCAGGACCGTGTCCCTTTCCAGTTAGCATCTCTAATGACTCAGTAATTCCTTTTGTTTTGGTAAACCCTTACTCAAGATTTGTGGGCTAACATCATGGTTTTAAGATTTTTTTTTCCAAGTTCAAGAACATCTTCTTATTGATTTTGTACACGAACAGCAACCTGACCTGTTATAATATTGATCACAATTTAAAGTTAGAATTTTACAATACAACATGGTGTCATATAGCCTTTTTAAAAATTCTTTCCTGAATATTTAAAGAATTGTTTTCTTTTCCTTTACACTCAAGAACTTGCTTGAGAAATTTGTTTCAAAGGAATATTTTTAAAATCCATCTGGTACTCCAAGTTGTACTTAATTCTACAGATTTAGGGTTTATGTTTCAGGTTTAGATTTGGATTTGTAATTACGTAAGGTATTTCTGTTAGACAGGGACTGATGGAGGTCACGCGGAATTGAGGTGGAGACAGGCATCTCCAGGCGCAGAAATGTTCCTGAATGAGAAGAGTGGAAAGCAGGCGCTCCCCGAAGTGTGCACATGGGCAGGGCTAGGTGGTAGGCTTTTGAGGGATGAAGAAAGGGGAACTTCGGGGATGGAAAAATCCATCTGCAGGTCAGTGCCCTGCAGTCTGGAAACTCCAGCAGGGCTGGTTTGTGGGTCTCCTTATCAGAGGCTTCCACAGGATCGGTTATGTCAACAGTCCTGTCCAGAGCGTCTCATTGCACCCGAGGCTTTGAGGTCAATAACCCTTCATTCCAGACGCCAAGGACAGATAAAAGAGAAGGGGGCAATGAATTCTTTTGTTGACTACTTCCTGTGGAAGGGGGATGATAGAGAGGAGTTTTAGACTTTGTCCACAGGATCTAAGGGGACACAGGTTGGACTGGGGGAGAGTTTAACTTGAACAGCTTCAGTGGAACCTCTGGTTGTTGTCACGTGCTCTCGGAATCTAGGACCTGGAGGAACTTTGAAAAAGTCATTGTGCTGGAAAGAGATGATTCTGAGACTGAGTGAGACCCTGAGAGATTGTGCAGGAAGGTGGAGGGAGGGGAGCGGCTCAGGTGTTATATAAAGGTGTAGCTTGCCAGGAATATGGATCCATAGTGATTGATTCCACCAAAGGAAGTTACCAGAAGCAACAGGGTCTACAGAGCATGGCAGGAAGGGAACGGGCGAAAACAGAGGGCCAACATAAAGAATTGTGTCTGGTCTGGAGTAAACATAAGGAATTGCATCTGGTCTGGGGTGAATGGGCTGAAAGCTCCTTGCAGCAGTCAGCGGCTCTGCCACAGCACCCAGGTTTTCTTGTGGATGAATCAGGAACTAATGGAGCTGCTATAGAGTGAGGGCCACTTGCAGAGCTTATGTCGATCATTTAAGGGATGGAGGGGTCCAATAAGAAAAGCATGTAAAGGACAAGGTAAAAATGTTAAGTATAAGGATCATAAAGAAGAAATAAGCTACCAAAGAGAGGAGCCAGAGTGGGAGGGAACCAAAAGTGTCCACAGGAAGAGGTTTATTGTTGTTTTTTTTTGGGGGGGTTGGTTTTGTGTCTTTAGGCTCCATCTCAAACCAGTTTGGATGTGTTGGTGCAAAAGCAGGATGCTTTTAGGGGCTTAGGGGTTCAGATCTCTCCTAACTGCTTCAAGCTGACAAACTGGGTGATGTGACAAAGACAGGAGGTAAAGTGCCCAGGAGAAGGGACCATCTAAGGGGCCACAATACAACCTAACAGATGGCAGCGATCCAGAGCGTGAGACAGCCATTTAGCGATGGCATGCAGTTTTGAGGTTGTGCCATGTGAACAAGGTGCTAGCATGTAACACTGTGGCGAACAGAAAGAGACAAGTATCACGAATGACCTAAGCTTTGTTAAGTAAGGTGAAATGCCATTGTACAACCCACTGGACCATGTACCAGAGCTCAGTAGAAGGATAACTTAAGCTTGTTTTTCTCAGATAGACATGGTAGTGGTGAAGTAGACAAGGAACGTCTTATCCTATATTTGTTCATTTATTTGTTCTTTAAAAGGGCTATAGTGGTCAAAATATCTTTAAAATGTTTCTTTTTATATATACATCAATTTACACACAAAGCACATTTAAAGGCACATATATGAGTTATTCTTATTTAAAAGGAAGGCGATTGTCCAATGAAAATGTATCCCGGAGTAGGAGCAATCATTTCTTAATGGATGTCCTCAAGGGATAGGGACCATGTTGTAGAACCAGAAATGTATAATTATGTATGTCATGTGCTTAGAGGCAGATCTAAATTTTTTAAACTTAAATACTTACATTAATTGTTCCAGAGAAAGATTCAGGACCATCAGTCATTGTAGTAAAGAGGGGAACGGGCGGGCCACATTCCTGGTGCCCGGTTTCCAGCCATACAGCGCAGGGCCCCTTGTTCTGTCCCGCCCTGCTAGCTTAACTCCTGCTAGCCTCTTCTTGGCTAACTCTCACATCTTGCTTTAACCCATATCTAGTAATCTGTGTATCACCACGGGGTCGTGGCTTACATGAAAGATTCTAACCTACATCCATCTCAGGCCAGAGATTCATTGCGTCTGCTACACTTCCCTTCTTCCCAGCATTCTGTTCTGTGTACTCTGCCTACCTAAGGGCTGCCCTATCAAAAGGCCAAAGCAGTCTCTTTATTCAACCAATGAAAGCAACAGAAATACGGAAGGACCTCCTACACCAAGTCATTATCACAAGCATCATCATCATCATCATCATCATCATCTGGATTGTTCCAATTTTATAAGTCAATTTGATACTACGTATATGATGTAAACTAAATAAACAAACCATGATTGCACATGGACAGTGTGTGTGTGTATATACATAAAATCACACACAAAATATAGCTTAATAAGCCAAGATCTTGAATATTATTGTCTATTGGGATTATGTCTTTATGATGTTCATTGTGAAAGAGAAACCTGGAAGGAAACTTATTGTTAGATTGGGCAGAAACAAAAGCAGACATGTGTGAAACAAAGGACTATTGAGAGGGAAAGAACATTTGATCTCAGTCGGAGGAAAATTGACCTGGTGACCCTAGGCAGAAGAGGCAGGTGTGGTGACCCAGCAGAGACTGCCATGGCAGCTCCTCACTGGCAGCGGCTTGTCTAGCATTTGGCCAATTATCCTCTGAGTCTCTGTTGGAACATGTGACTCTCACAGTGTTAGATCCCCCTGTTAGCGTGCCAGTGCTGGAGGCTGGTGGCCAGGAAAACTTTCAGGTTCTCCTTAGAAGCCAATGACTGCATCATGTAAACACTGTATCAACATTAAGACATTAGCAACAAAATGAAACAAAACAAGACCCTCGTTGGTGGTCTGATAGTTTTTCCTTAGTCTAATATAAAAGGGGTGTGGTGTTCCCCAGGGCACCATGAAGTTCTATGGCTGCTGACATTTTCCTTGTGCCATGTGGTGACATTAGTTAAGATGGTGGCGACGTCACATGGCTTTTGCATTCTTTATGATATCATTAGCAAAGATGGATGCCAAGTCTCATAGTTGCCTTTATCTTTATGGAGTCCCAGTTTATCACTGAGAGAAGCCAAGGCAGGGACTCCATCAGGGCAAGCACCTGGAGTCAGGGACTGATGGAGAAGATGGAGGAGCACAGCTTGCTGGCTTCCTCTTTGCGGAATACAGCTGCCTGCCCAAGGATGGCACCATCCACAATGGGCTGGACCTTCTACATCAATCATTAATAAAGAAAATGTCCCACAGTTGCCCACAGACCAATCTTAGGGAAGCGTTTTCTCAACTGAGGCTCTGTCTTTTCCAAATATCTTGACTTTGTGTCCACTTGAAAAGAACTCACCAATACAGAGGGTGAAAGGCCAAAACCCTAAAAATGACGGACACCATGAAAATAAATGATAAATTATTGATACAACAGTAGATATACTAATTTGTTAAAGGATGCAAAATATAAAAAATTATAAATTGTGGTATCAAATATTAAAAATGTATGAAGTTTTAGAGATTTTTTTGGCAATAAAATTTACCAGCCTAAAGCATCGTATTTTAACAGTAAGATGTTTCTGCAAACCTTTGTAACCAAAAGTCAAAACCGTAATAGACTAACTAAAAAGGAAAATAAGCAAACAGCAAGGTACCAAACACTGTATTAGAGCATTAGCATGACCACACAGGAAGACCAAGAGAGATGAAGAATCTCAGTCAGAAGCAATGACAAAGTGTAGGTACTGCCCCACCTGCCAATAGCCACCTTGAAAGTAAATAGAATTTCAGACTTAAAAGTCTAACATGATGCAGCTCATATAACATTTTACATGTGAGGTTTTACACAGGCTGAAATGGAAGGGTTAGACAAAGATTCCATACAACTGTCTGTGCAAAAGTACAATCCTATAATCCTAGCACTTGAGAGGAAGAGGCAGGGAAATCACTCATAGCCTAAGCTACATAGTGAGTTTCAGGCCAGCTAGGGCTGTATAATGAGTCCCCGTTTTAAAAACAAAAACAAAAAAATTTACAGAAAGGAAGTAGGAAGGACATCATCTGTAACTCTATGTTTTAGTTACTTTTCTATTGTGGCAAATCACCATCACCAAGTCAACTTATAAAAGAAAACATTTACTCGGGTTTCTGGCTTCTGAAGATTAGAGGAGGTGATGACAGAGGGAAGGTTTGGCAGCAGGAGTAACTGAGAGCTCATATCTTACTCTGTGAGTAGGAGGCAGAGAGCAGGCAGAGTGGAGATGCACAAGTCTTTTGAAACCTCAAAGCCCACCCCCACTGACACACTTCCTCCAACAAGGCCACACCCTCAAATCCTTCCCCAACAGTTCCACCAGCTGGAGACCAAGTATTCAAACACATGAGTCTATGGGAGCCATTCTCATTCAAACCAACACAACTATACTAACTAAAATCTTCTTTAATTCAGAAAAGGCAAAGAAGCTCTTTATACAATTATAAAGAGATCGGTCAAACAAAGTTGTATGAACTATAAATACATATGTACTCAACAACAGAGCATCTAAGTTAAAAGGGTAAATACCAATTAATCTAAAAGGAGAGGTAGACTATAATACAACTTTGTAGAGGGCTTCACTGCTCCTAAATAGTGAAAAAATTATTTTACCTGAGAGATAAATCAGAGATCAAAAACTCACCAAGTAGCAGCAGACTCAACTGAACATCTAGATTTTCAGTTGAATTCCTGTTTTGTTTCCCATGAAGAGTAAAAACCATGCTGTTCCTCCCAGCCTGGTGATTCAGCCTGACCCTAGCCCACGTGCAACACACTGAATACCCAGGCCTAGCCCAATGCTCACATTTGTGCCCTGGCATAGCCTGGTGAGTCACTGGAACCTCAACAGCCCTCACCATCCCCCACTCTCAGGCCTAGCCTCGGTCACACAGCCTGTATGGTGGCCTAGCCTTCTGAGTGCCCAAGACCCTGGCCCACCATCCATGCACTCCCAGGCATAGCCCGGGTAGCACAGCTTGCACCAGTCCCAGAACTACCTGGGGCTTTTATCTCATTCTCGTACTTTCTTGGTTACCTCTAAATTGGAATCACCCTATTCCTCCAATCCAAAATCAACATTTTATATGTTGTGTGTATATGAAGGACTGACCTGCCAACTCCTTGAACTTATCTGAAAGTGGCCAAACTTATACAACAACAAAAACAGAGCCTAACTTCCACTCAAGAGACACATAGATGATGAATGAAATCCACATGCCCAGGTCTCGGTCACAGGAACAATGAGAGTGAAAGGCCAAGGTAGGGTAGCCCCTCCCTCCAAAATCCAGCAGTCCTGTAGAAAGGGCCTCCAATGAGAATTAACTAGATGAACCACAGGACAGAGAGTTTTAAAGAACATTAGCAAACTTCATCACAGAATTTAAGCAAGTTAAAGAAGACAAACAACTCAATGAACTTAAAGAAATGAATGTTGACAACGCAAACATATGCTTGAATGAAACAGTGAGAACAATTCAGAATTTCAAATTGGAATTCAGTAAAGATACAAAGACGTTAAAGAGAATTCAGCCTGAAATTAAGATGGAACTGAAAAACTTAATAGCTCAGTGTTCTGGCTAGCTTTCGTTATCTTGGGAAGAGGGAACCTCAATCGAGAAAAGTGCCTCCATCTGACTGACCTACAGGCAAGTGCAAAATGTTCTTTTACACTGGGTGAATATATGGTGCTATGATTGGCTTAATAAACAAACTGTCTGGCCAATAACTGAACAGAATAAGGTTAGGCAGGAGAGCCAGACTAGGAGAATACTGGGAAGAAGGGCAGAGTCTGGAGTCACCAGCACAAACAGGGAGAAGCAGGATGGGCATGCCAAACTAAGAAAAGGGACCAAGCCTCATGGCACAGCATAGACAAGAAATATAGGTTAATTTAAATGTTAGAATTAGCTGGTAACAAGCCTAAGCTATTGGCTGAGCATTTAGAATTAATATTAAGACTCTGAGTGGTTATTTGGGAAGCGGCTGCTGAGACAGGGAAAGTCTGCCTAAGGGCAAGTCTCTGAAGGATTTTCATGATTAATGACCAATGTGGGAGGCCCAGCCTACTATGGGTAGTGTCACCCTATGTAGGTTATCCTGGGTTGTATAAAAAAGCAAACTAAACAAGCCAGTAAGTAGCATTCCTTTACAGTTCTTGCTTCAATTCTTGACTCCTGGTTCATGCTTGATTTTTCTCAATGATTAATTATGATAGAGAAGTGTAAGCCGAGTAAATGCTTTCCTTGCCCATATTGGTTTGGTTTGTGTTTCTCACAACAGTGAAGAAAACTAGGATTCCCAATTAGAAAACTCAGGGAAAGACTTTGCACGTAGAATGACTAAAGCAGTAGAAGGATAAAGGACATCAGCTAAAGGGTAAAGTAGAAGGCCACTCAAGCAAAGAATATGAAAAAATTAGCCGGGCGGTGGTGGCGCACGCCTTTAATCCTAGCACTCAGGAGGCAGAGGCAGATGGATCTCTGTGAGTTCGAGGCCAGCCTGGTCTACAAGAGCTAGTTCCAGAACAGGCTCCAAAGCTACAGAGAAACCCTGTCTCAAAAAACAAAACAAAAACAAAAACAAACAAAAGAATATGAAAAAAAATAAAATACACAAAAGGAACTGTGGAAAATAACAAATCTTTGAATTATAGACAGATGAAGGAAAAAAAATGCCAATCAATGGCATTGACCGGATATTCAAATGGAATATAGAAGATCTCCCCAAACTAAAGAAAGACATACCCCTTGAGACACCAAAAGCACAACGAACACCAAGTAGTTAGGACAGAAAATAAGACTGCCCTTGCATATTATTGTTAAAACACTAAATATACACAAGAAGGTACTGAAAGTTGAAGAGAAATAAACCACCAGACATGTGTGGTAGTTTGAATGTAATTGGCCCCCATAATCTCATAGGGAGTGGCATTGTTAGGAGGAATAGCTTTATTGGAGGAAGTGTATCACTGTGGGGGTGGGCTTTGCGGTTTCCTATGCTCAGGATACTGCCCAGTGTCTCAGTTGACTTCTTGTTGCCTTCTGATCAAGATGTAGCTGGCATCATGTCTGCTGTGCTCCCCACCTCTGGGGCAATATTATACAGGTCACATATTTCTGCACTGTATTGAAAGCCAGGCTCTCAAGCCACTGTAGCAACTGAGGTGTTAAATGCACCCACAGACTGGCTGTCTCCTGAGGTCAGGATATACTGATGTTGTTCTGCTCCCTTCTTTGTAATTATGGGGACTGCCTGGAAAGAGGTGTTAATCCAAGCTAGTGACAGCCTGGTGACTTTAGTCCTGCTGCCCCAGAAACAGAATGCTAATGAACTTCCCCCTCCGTTTACCTTGGGAGATAAAAGCTGTTTGGAGAAAAAACGCGGGCAATCTTCAGGATTTGAATGAATCTGAGACTCCCTTCTGATATTGCTGTGTGAACTCTGTCTCAATTATTCCGGCCTCCATGCCGGTCCAGAGAAAAAGTTTATGATGGGGTTGGACCCTGACGCCCGCCATAATGATAATGGACTGAACCTCTGAAAGTATAAACAAGTCACCCCAATTAAATGTTTTTCTTATAAGAATTGCTGTGTTTGTGGTGTCTATTTACAGCAATAGGAACCCTAACTAACACAACCTGGCGTAGATGGAAAGTCTTAAATGACCTCCTACATAGGCTTAGTTTTTGCCGTTAAAATCATGGGCTTAGAGCACCCCTGCTGTACCCCATTCCTACCAAAAGGTGTCTAGCATGTAAGTGAAGTATAGAAAGTGATATTAAGGAAGTGATTTGGTTAATTTTTGGTTGGCATTCATCTTTATGCCAGTCTGGCACACATGAACCACTTGGTAAATAGTTTATTATATTTAATGTCCTGGTCTTTTATGTATAGAGATATGCACAGGGCACGTGAAGACCCTTAGAGTCTTCTGAACCTTATCTCCTGACTGGGCACAGAACTGGCAGGTTCAGAGCTGCTGTCAAGCAAGGACCAATGCTCTCTTAAGACAATCTAGTCATTGACCTTTCCCAAGGACACACAGTCCAACCTAGAGGACACTGTCACTACAGGAATATCATTCATTTTGTGCCAGGAAACAAGTAGTAAGGGCCATCTTTGAGGCGATATCCCGGAAAATGCCATGGCACTGCCAGCCCAGGGCTGAGACAGCCAGTTTCCAAGTAGCAATTCATTCTTCATGCATAGACTCATATATCCGGTGGCTAAATATAAGGTAAGAGATATCAGTTTGGGAATAACTAATAGCTAAGGGATCCTATACACTTTTCTGAAATCCTGGCACCAGATATACATATGGTTCACATACATACATGCAGGCAAACAGTCATATGCATGAAATAAATCTAAAATAAATTTAATCGAGATACAATAAACTGGGTGTGGTATAACTGTAATCCTAACACCCAGGAGGAGAGGCAGGAGGATCAGAAATTCAGGGCTAGCCTTGACAATACAGAAAGTTCAAGACTAACCTGTTTAGCTACAAGACATCATGTCTAAAACAAAAAAACAAACAAATAAGTAGCTTGTTCCAATAGAACATTGCTTTAGAAAATCTCTCTTTTTAACCAGTGATATATTTATGAAACTTACCACAGAAAGTAGGCTTCAAAGCATTTCTCGACTACAATTAAAAATTTTTTTCACTTGGGAGGCAACGGCTGGTGGGTCTCAGTGAGTTTGAGGTCAGCATGGTCTACAAAAGCAAGTTCCAGGACAGCCAGAACTATTACACTGAGAAACCCTGTCTCAAAAAACCAAAAAAGAAAAATTAACTTCATGTAGATTTATATCATTTACTATAAGCCCAAGTAAGTTAGGCTGTGCTTCTCCTATGGTACCGTGCAGGGTATTTTCCAGTACCATGAGCGCAACTCAGTAGGGGTCAAGAGTCTGCTTAGGCACCAGCTGGATTTAATGAGATATATAAGTGGTGTCTTCAGCAATAGGACCATACCATCAGACTGTGGGGAGCAACCAACAGCCTTGGCAATAGCCCGGATTGTTTGGGGATTTCCACCCTATCTCTTTGGCCAATAACTCAGTTAGATGGAACCCATTCCTGGCATTGGAGTTTTCATATGAAGGAATAAGATATTTAGTTGGGACTTTGTCTCCCCTATTATTTGGTGACTCCATTTAGATTTCTTTCATCTACATGTATATTTTAGAAAGCTTCTGCAGTAGTAGGTGTCCTTATGACCCATCAAATGACTCTTAGTGTTAGTTGTTCCTCTACGTATTCCCTCCCTTACCCCTTTCTTCTGTCCCCTCCACATTTAATTCTCCCACTTATCTCCCCCTATATCTCCATAACTATATATTCTATATAAGCTTATTTGGGAGATCCTTCCCTCCCCTCTAGTCCCTTATTCAATACCTAACCTCTGTGGCTATATGGCTTATAGCACACCTATTGAAGGGTTAAAGGGAAACATCCTCATATAAGAAAAAACATTCAATATCAATCTTATTGAATCTCAGTTACCTTGCTCAGGATGATTTTTTAAGCTCCATTTATTTACCTGTAAATGTTGTAATTGTCTCTGTTTCTTTCTTAACAGCTGAATAGTATTCCATTATGCAAAAGTAGAATATTTTCATCATTCATCCACCAGTTGATGGGAATCTAGGCCATTTCCAATTTCTGGCTGTTATAAATAGAACCACAATGAACATGATTGGACAAGTGTCTCTGTAGTAGGATGAAATGTTCTTTGAGTGTATGCCCAAGAGTGGTATAGCTGGATCTTGGGGTCAATTGATTTCCATCTTCCTGAGGAACCAACACATTGATTTGCACAGTGGCTGTCCAAGTTTGCACTCCTACCAGCAATAAATGTTTCCCTTTCCTTACATCCTTGCCAGCAAGAACTGTTACTTATTTTATTGATCTCGGCCATTCTGACTGAGGAAGATGAAATCTCAAAGTAGTTTTGATTTGTATTTCCCTAATGACTAAGGATATTGAACATTTCTTTAAGTGTTTCTCAGCTGTTGGTGTTTCATCTTTTGAGAACTCTGTTTAGTTCTGTATTCACATCCTTTAATTGGGTTATTTATTTTCTTGATGACCATTTTTCCAGTTCTTTGCATATTCTAATACTAACCCTCTATCAGATGTGTAACTGGTGAAGATCTTTTCCCCACTACATCACTTTGCCCAAATGATGGTAGCCTTTGCAATACAGAGTCTTTTTAGTTTCATGAGATTCTATTCATTAATTGTTGGGCTTAGTGGCTGTGAAATAGGCGTCATGTCCAGAAAGTCTTTTCCTGTGCCAATTAGTTCAAGACAATTTGCCACTTTCTGTTCTATCAGATTCAGGGTGTCTGGTCTTATGTTGAAGTCCTTGATCCATGTGGAGTTGAGTGTTGTACAGGGTAATACATACAGATCTATTTTCACTCTTCTACATGTATCTAATCATTTTGACTAGCACTATTTACTGAAGATAGTGGCTTCTTTGTCAAAAATCAGGTATCTATAGCTGTGCGGACATATGTCTGTACTTTCAGCTTTATTTCATTGATCAACAGGTCTGTTTTTATGCAAATATCATGCTGTTTTTGTTGCTATTGCACTATAGGATAACTTGAAGTCTAGAATGATGGTACCTCCAGCAGTTCTTCTGTTATTTAGGACTGTTATACCTAACCTGAATCTTTTTGTGTGTTTTCATGTGAAGCTGAAGATTGTTCACTTTCTATGAACAATTGTGTTAGAATATTGATGGGGATTTCATTGAATCTGTAGATTGCTTTTGGCACTATGGTCATTTTCACAATTAATCCTCCCTATCCATGAGCATGGAAGTTATTTCCATCTTCTGGTAGCTTCCTCAATTTCTTAAATCAGTTTCTTCCTTCAATGTCTTAAAGTTTTTATTATGCAAGTCTTTGACTTGCTTGGCTAGAGTTATCCCAAGATATATTTTTCTGGGCTATTATGAAAGGCATTGTTTCCTTGATTTCTTTCTCAGTTTTTCATTTGCGTATGGGAAGCTACTGGGTTTTGTGTGTTAATTTTGTATCCCAATACTTTGCTGCAAGTGTTTATCGGCTGTAGAGATTTTCTGGTGGAATTTTTAAGGTCTTTTATGTATAACATATCATCTGCAAATTAGGGTACTTTGATTTCTTCCATTCCAATTTGTATCCTCTTGATCTCTTTCAGTTGTCTTATTGCTCTAGCTAAGATTTCAAGTACTTTATTGAGTAGCTATGGAGAAATTGGACATCCTTACCTTTTCCTGTTTTAGTGGAAATGCTTTGAGTTTCCTCTCCATTTAGATTGATGTCAGCTGTGGGCTTGCTGTGTATCGCCTTTATTATGTATCCCTAGTCTCTCCAGGACTTTTTTTACCATGAATGGATGTTGGATTTTGTCAAATGCCTTTTCTGAATCTAGTGAGTTGGTCATATGGTTTTTATCTTTCTGTCTGTTTATATAGTGGATTACATTTATTGACTATATATGTTGAACCATCCTTGCATCTCTGGAATGAAATCTGCTTGATCATGGTGGATGATCTTTTTGATGTATTCTTGGATATGTTTTGTAAGTATTTTTATTGAGAATCTTTGAACCTATGTTCATAAGGGATCCTGGTCTGTAATTTTCTCTAATTGTTGGGTCTTTGTATGGTTCAGATATCATGGAAATTGTAGTCCCTCAAAAAAAATTAGGAAATGTTCCAATTTGAGCAGAATTGGCATAATTTTAGTTGTAATAGTTTCTTTTATGAACTTGGGTGCTCTTGTGCTTGGTGTGTAAATGTTTAGAATTGTGATATCCTCTTGGTGGATTTCTCCTTTGATGCATATGTAGTGTTCTTCCTATCTCTTTTGATTAATTTTGGGATTGTCAGTTATTATAATGGCTATACCTTCTTTCTTCTTGGGTCCATTTACATGGATTACTTTTTTCCACACTTTTATCCTGAGCTGATGTCTATCCTTGATTGGTAAGGTGTGTTTCTTAGGTACTCTGTTGTCTAATCCAGTATGTTACTCTGTGTCTTTTTATTTGGAAACTGAGATCATTAATAGTGAAAGTTATCAATGAGCACTGTTCATTGATCCCTGTTATTTTGTTATTATGGTGTATCCCCCTTCGATTTACCATTCTTGGGTTATTTTTCCTTGTGTGTTTCTTGGGTGTAGTTAACCTCTTTGGACTAAAGTTTTCCTTCTAGTATCTTCTGTAGAACTACGTTAGTAGACAGATATTACTAAAATTTGGATTTTATTGTGGGATGATTTTCTTTCTTCATCCATTGTAATTGATAGTTTTGCTGGCATATTTGACCACTCCAAGTTTGTAGCACATGTATCCAAACCTTTCTTCTCCACTGAGAAGTCAGGAGTTATTATAATAGGTCTGCTTTTATATGCTTATTGGTCTTTTCCCTTTGCAGCTTTTAGTATTCTTTGTTTGCTCTGTACGTTTAGTTTTTTGATTATTATGTGTCATGGGGAATGTTTTTTTCTGTATCTTTCTCTTTAGAGTTCTGTATGGTGAGTGTACCTTGACAGGCACCTCCTTCTTTACTTTTTTTTTCCCTTCGGTGTTTTGAGATAGGGTTTCTCTGTGTAACAATTCTGGCTGCCCTGGAACTTGCTTCATAGACCCAGGTTGTCCTCGAACTCGCAGAGGTCCTCCTGCCTTTGCTTCCCAAGTGCTGGGATTAAAGTTGCCACCACTGCCCAGCAACACCTCCTTCTTTAGGTCGGGGAAATTTTCTTTTATAATTTTGCTGAAAGCATTGTCTGTGCTTTGACCTGGGTCTCTCTCCTTTCTTTTATTCTTATTATTTATAGGTTTGTTCTTTTCATAGTGTTACAGATTTACTGGATTTTTTTATGCCTGGATTTTTGTTCTTTTCTTTTTCTTTTCTTTTTGTAGATTTACGGTTTTCTTTGACTGAGATATCCATTTCTTCTACCTTGACTTCAATGCCTGAGATTTCTCTCTCATGTCTTGTAATGTGTTGGCAAAGTTTACCTCTGAGATTTTTGTTTGACCTCTTAAATTTTCATTTCCAGTTTTATTTCAGTTTAGGGTGTCTTTAGTAATTCCATGTCTACTTTCATGGCTTGACTTATTTCATTATTTCATTCCACTCTTTCTGTTTTCTCAGGCTTCATTAAGGAAGCAATGATGAATATAATCATCATTGCTATTTTGGGGTACTTGTCTTATTATTCAGGTATATTACTTTTCTTGGGATCTACAGTAGTAGGGTTACTGGGTTTTACGCCTGAATTTCTTTTTTTTTATTTTTTTTATTTTATTTATTATTTTTTTTTAGATTTAACTTTAATGTGCCTGGTGAAGGCATAGTGTCTTGGTTGTTCATGTTTGTGTGTTTATGCTGGTGTCTAGGCACCTGAAATTATGATGACTGAGGAGACTCTAGGTGTGGCTATCTGATCTTGTCTTTGTTGGGTGAGTATTCCATTCCTTGGTTTCAGCAGCCCTCTCTGGATTTCAGGAAAGTGTGGTGGCTGTGGGTTCCCTGTTAGTGGGTGCTTCTGTGGGTCAGTGGGTGGCAGAGAGGAATAGAGATTGGCTAGGAGAAAATGCTAAGAGGAGTTGTGGGAACGAGCTAGAGGCACCTGTCCACACCAAGAGACAGAGTCCCCAGGGAATTGGGGGTGTGGTGGGAGAAGGGGAATGGGTTCTCGCTAGTAGATTGCAGTAGGAAAAAGACTGTATCTGGGGAGACAGGGAGAAAAGAGCTAGGGGGACCCTGGGTCTGAATCAAGAGTTAGGGTTTCCAGTGAATGGAGTTGAGGTGGGAGGAGGGGCACCAGCAAAAAAGACTGCTCAAGGCCTGAGGGTGGGAATTAAGAGATCTTAGGACAGGAAGGTTAGGGGAAATTACTACCTGAGTCCCAGCCAGGTCTCAGGTAGAACGTATTTCTAGGTATCAGCAGCTGACACAAAGGAATGAAGATGGACCAGAAGAGAGGGGTTGAAAGGTTCTAATGGAAGAGCTAACTGGGTTTCCACTAAGAGGTGGCACCTCCTGGGAAACCAGGAGGGTCTTCAGTCTTAAGCAAACATAACAAACTCCACCTAAAAATAATAAACAAACAAACAAATAAAAACAAAAAAGTGAAAAGAAATGCTTAAAATCAGGGGAAATAATTGTATTTATGACATGTATCAATACCTGAAATGTTAAGAAAGAACCAAAAAGGATTCTAGAAGTAAAACACGCAAAAGACTAAAACAAGATCTTCACAGAGGAGAGAACTCAGATGGCCAATAACTAGATGTGGGGGGGGGAGTAACCCCGGGAGCTGGAGATAACCCAGGAGTTGTGAGGGCTTACTACAGCCAGTTGTGGTGGTGCACACCTTTAATCCCAGCATTTGGGAGGCAGAGGCAGGTGGATCTCTGAGTTCAAGTCCATCTGGTCTACAGAGCGAGTTCTAAGACAGTCAGGGCTACAGATAGTTTCCAGCACCCATATAATGGCTGGCAAACACTTATAACTCCAGTCCCAGGGGATTCAACATCTCCTTGCTGCAAGCTCTTAAGCACATATAATACACGTGAAATCATGCAGGCAAACACACATACATTAATTAATCAAGTTAAGATTTTTTTAAATGAAGTAACCTCATAATTTATTGTGAATATGTAAATAAATACAGCAAATACTAACAATACTGAAGAGTTAGCAGAGAGTACTTACTATATAACATAGACAGTTTTAAATGCTGTTACTATATGAACTGCAGGTTCGTAAAATGATCCTCTATGACATTGATTCTCAACTTTTGTAATGCTGCGACCCTTTAATATAGTTACTCATGGTATGGTGGCTCCCCCAATAATAAAATTATTTTTGTTGCTACTCCATAGCTGTAATTTTGCTGCTGTTATGAATGGTAATGTAAATAACTGATATGCAGACGGTCTTAGGTGGCCCCTGTGAAAGGGTCATTTGACACCCCCCCAAAGGGGTTGAGACTCACAGGTTGAGAACTCTTGCTCTATGATAGTGATAAGGAAAGACAAGAGCATTATTCACTGATAGACACTAAACTGTACCACGAAGTGAAGAATGACCACGTGGTGTATGGCCCTTTGGACTGGCTATGGGAAGAAGGTGGAAGAGTTTCAAACTATGGGTTAGAAAACCCCCATTGTGATAGGAGCTTAGAAATCAAAAATACTGAGAGAAATGTGAACTCTGGAGCGTCTGGCTTCTGAGGTTTCCAGTAGGAACAAACACATGAACAGGAACTGTGATAAGGGCTATTCATCTGAATTTGGCCAGGAATTTGGCCTTATCTGTCCATATCTTGAGAACCTTGGTAAGTTGAATTTAAAGATGGTGGACTAATTCATTTGGCAGAGGAAATTTCAAGGCAGGCTGGTACTTAGACTGGTGCCAAAGAAGCAGCTATAACTGATAAACAGAGCTGGACTGTTTATCAGTTATAGCTGATAAACCTCCTGCCCTGTACTGGGAGATGGGCAAAGTATCCTGATGGCAGGGTCCTACTCTTTGGAGACTCCAGCTTGTGATGCTCCAAATTTATTTAAAGGAGGAAAACCTCAGCTGAAGGAGGCACGTAGTCAGCACCCAGAAGGCAATGCAGCTGTGGTCCACAGAGGGAAAGGGGACAGGCTCCTAGCCACTTGGAAGCATCTTTTATTTCTTTCTTTTTTTTTTTCGAGACAGGGTTTCTCTGTAGCTTTGGAGCCAGTCCTGGAACTAGCTCTTGTAGACCAGGCTGGTCTCGAACTCACAGAGATCCGCCTGCCTCTGCCTCCTGAGTGCTGGGATTAAAGGCGTGCGCCACCACCGCCCGGCTTTTTTTAAAAATATTTTTTATAGTTTATTTAACTTTATTTTATGTGCATTGGTGTGAAAGTGTCAGATCCCCTGCAAATGGATCTTCAGACAGTTGTGAGCTACCATGTGGGTGCTGGGAATTGAACCCGGGTCCTCTGGAAGAGCAGTCAGTGCTCTTAACCACTGAGCCATCTCTCCAGCCCCCTTTTATGTTCTGTTGGTTTTGAAGTCATGGAGAATGTAAGGTTGAGGGTCTCATAGATGTCGCCTGATGCGTAGGCTATTTTTATGTCAACTTGACCCAAGATAAAGTCATCTGAGAGGAAGGAACCTCAATGAAGAAAGTGTCTTCCTAAGATCAAGCTGTAGGCAAACCTGTAGGGCATTTTCCTGTGATTGATGGAGGAGGTGCCATCCCTAGGCTGGTGGTCCTGGATTTTCTAAGAAAGCAGGCTGAGCAAGCCATGAGGAGCAAGCCAGTAAACAGCACCCTTCATGGTCTCTGCATCAATGCCTGCCTCCAGGTTCCTGCCCTGTTTGAGTTCCTGACCTGCCTTCCTTTTGATAATGAACTATGCTGTGAAACCCTTTTCTCCTCAACTTGCTTTGATCATGGTGTTTTGTCACAGCAATAGAAACCCCCGCTAAGAAGCCTGATGTCAGGCAATGTGGGGGAAGTCAGAGCCCCTGTAGAGGCTCTTCAAGGGGCTATTTATTGAAGTGGTGAACTTGAAGCCTCAGCTACAATGGAGATTCTGGGACCATGGAAGCAGGCCTAAGGAGAGCTGAAAGAATAGAAGAGAGTCATCCCAGCAGGGAGTTTATGTGTGCTGAGGGCAGCAGAGCTGAAGGAGGCAGGAGACCCAAGCCTTTCGGAGTCAGTTGATTACATTATAAACTCCAAAGCCTGAACGTGGAGCTGAAAGAGCTGGATTTCCTTGCTCTGATGTGATTGTTTCCCCTCTATGTCCCAAATCTTCCATTTAAGAATAGAAATGTTTACTCTGTAATATTATATGTTAGAAGTATGTAACTTTTTAAAAAAAGACTGATTTTTGTTTCATATGCATGGGTGTTTTGCCTGCATGTATGTCTGTGTGCCTTGTGCATTTTAGTGCCTGAAGAGGCCAGAAGAGACCATCAGAACTCCCTAGAGCTATAGTTACAAATGGTTGCTAACCACCATGTGGGTGCTGGGAGCTGAATTCAGGTCCTCTGTAAGAGTAACGAGTGCTCCAAACTCTTGAGTCCTGTTTAACTTGCTGTGTTTTGTTTGTTTGTTTATAGGAGCTCATAGTTGAGAAAGTTTGTATTGTTGCTGACAGTGTGCCCCTTTGAAGTTGGGCTGTATTTTATGTTTGAGATACACATTAGACTTTGGGGACAAAAGATAGAAGGTTATAGTTTAAAAGTGATGTGTTTTGATCTCAAGTTGACAAAGGATAGATTTGTAACAGCGTTGTTAATTGTCAACCTGACAAATCTGGAGTTACCTGGGTCCGAGGAGTTGGGCCTCTGAGCATGTCTGAGATTTCTTCATTATCTCAATTGTGGAAGGAAGATCTGCTCAGTGTGAGCTGCACCATCCCTACTGGGATTCTAGACTATATTATACAACATCGAGGAAAAGTATCTTAAGCAGGGCACGGTGGTGCATGCCTTTGATCCCAGCATTCAGGAGGCAGAGGCAGGCGGAATTCTGTGAATTCCAAGCCAGCCTGGTCTACGTAGTAAGTTCTAGGACAGCTGGGCCTATGTAGAGGCACTCTGTCTCAAAGATAAATAAATTAAATAAATAGATAGATAAATAATAAATGAATTAAATAAATAAATAAATAAAATACATCTAAACATGGGCATTCCTTGCTCTCTGAAACTGATTATGGACACAGTGCAACCAGGTCTTTCAGGTTCCTATCACTGAGATTTCTCTGTTGTAATGAACTGTAACCTAGCATTGGGAGTCAAAACAAACTCTTTCTTCACTAAGTGTCTTTTGTCAGGGCGTATGAGGAGAGAGCCCTGCCACTTAGCCCCGAAGTAATCACACAGAAACTGTATTAGTTTAATCACTGCTTGGCCCATTAGCTCTAGCTTCTTATTGGCTAACTCTTACATCTTAATTTAACCCATTTCAAGTAATCTGTGCATCACCACGAGGTTGTGGCCTACCAGCATAGTTTCAGCACGTCTGTTTCCAGCAGCTCCATGGCTTCTCTCCCTCTGCCTTCCTTCCTCCCAGCATTCAGTCCAGTTTTCCCTGCCTACCTAAGTTCTGCCCTATCAAAAGGCCAAGGCAATTTCTTTGTTAACCAATAAAAACAACACATAGACAGAAGGACCTCCCACACTATCAGGGTATTTTCTCACAGCAACAGAAAAGATATTATGATGGGTACTGCATGAGGCCACCTGCTATCATCAGGTGTGGGGAAGGGCAAAGTGCAATCATCACACCTGAAAAATCTATGATCAGTTCATCAGTTTGTTATGCTAAGAAAATTAATTTTCAAATGCAAATCAAAAGACATTTGGGTCCTATAGATCCATCCATCCTTGTCCTTTTCAAAGTTATAGGACAGTTCACTGTCCTTTGCCATAATAGTTTTCAAACAAGCTTGTTCTTTACAAGTGAAGCCTTTCTGGTTTATGAGTGTGGTCGCATTGATTTTACAGATCAATGGGAATAAAAGCTTATCAACATTGTATTTTCTATTCCCACAGAAGGAAAATCTTTCCATTTTCTTTAATTTTTCACTAGTTTCTCTTTGTTTTATTTTCATGTTTTATAGTGTTCAATGAATAGATCATGGAAATCTTTTGTCAGAATTCCCCTAACTATTGATGTAACTGTAAATATTAGTATCGTACACAGTTGGTGTCTTCAGATGTTTGTTCTTAGTATATAGAAATATCCTTGATTAAAAAAACTTACATTGAACAAACATTAAAAAACATAAAATTTATCATTTTAATCATTTTGTTATCAGTCCAGGGTCTGAACCAGGGGTTCCTAGGTCCTTGGCCTCTTGTGCTGAAGGACTGAAATAAGTACTCAAACTGATTTGCAAAAATTGCAGGGTAGCTTGATTCAAAGCAACTCTTTATGATAGGTTGATACAGATCAGAAATGCACTGCCAAGATAGACAGTGGGCCACTGAGTGAAGAACTCAAGAGCTTCCCTTATTATTTAAGGGCTTTCTTTTGTAGGCTTCAAGAGACTAAAGAGTTTGGTTCCCAGGGGCAGAGTCTGGGTGCTTCTCCATTTGATCGACAGCCTTTGCTCACTACAAATGTCTCTCCCCATGAAGCATCCGATTTTAACCATGTGATAAGCAATTACACTTAGGCATAAGGTGGTAAGTAGGAATTGTTCCTATGGGTTCACTTGAGAACACAGTTTTGTCTTATTGAGTATGAGCCTAAAACCAATCCAGCCTGGATTGCCCCATTGTCTGTAGTCTCCAAGTAGACTGGATGACATATATATATATGTATATATATGTATGTATGTGTATCTCTCTCTCTCTCTCTCTATATATATATATATATAGATAGATATGGTTGCTAAAGGGAGGAGTGAGGTATGCATGCAGCTCAATGCAGGTGAGGTCCTAGGTTGCTAACAGGCTTCTGGGTGCTTTGTTTGGCAAAATGTATTTGTATGTGTGAGTATCCCAAGTTCATTTGAGGCCCAGGTTGTGAAACTAGTTTCTGTGCTTGCCTGCTCCAGCTTTAGGTACATAATTTAGTCCTTTGAAATCCACCAATACTGTTGTATAGCCAACACTGTCATCTTGCAAAGCCAGATTTCTATAACTATTAAACAGCTTCTCATTTCTTCCTCCTCCTCTTCCCCTGACACTGGTGACCACTGTTCTACCTTCTGTTTCGGAACTAGACAGAACTGCATAGCTCACATCATTGAAATCGGACAGTGTCTGTATGTTTTTGTCGTGCTTGACACCACACAATGTCTTCCAAGCTCATCTAGCTGTCATATGTATCAGACTGGCAATTTTTTTCCTTACTTTCTTCGGGAACATAGTCTCACTATGTAGCCCAGGATGGCTTCAAACTCAAAGTCTTCTTGCCTCAAGATCTCAAACATTAAGATTACTTATGGTTGTATCACACCATATCTGGCAAGTGGAATGCTCTTAACTATAAATTTTAATTACTTTGATAGCATAAGATTCTGAGCATGGTGGTAGGGAGTATCACTGTTATGATATTTTGTTTGTGTTCTGACAAATAAAGCTTGCCTGGAGATCAGAGGGTGGATCTAGCCACTAGTTAACAATAGAGGTCTGGAGGTCTGTACAGAGAGGAAACAGGAAGTGACAACACGGATGCAGACAGGAAGTGATAAGGCAGGGTGGAGACAGGATCTCAGCTCTGTTGGTCTGAGGATTCGAAGAGGTTAGAAGTCTCTGGTGGCTGTTGCTCCTCTTCTCAGATCTTTCAGCTTTTACCCCGATATGTGACTCTGTGTTTTTATTGAGAAGAGTAATTAGGATCATGCCTCAGACCACAGAATTCATGACCTGACTGGATGACAGAGCAAGTTCAAGCCCAGCCTGGGTAACTTAGCAAGACTCTGTATCAAAATAAAAAGTTAAAGAGGGGCTGAGAATATAGATTAGTGGTTGCGTATGTGCCTAGTTTGTATCAGACCCTGGGGTCAATTCTCATTACTGCAAAAAATAAACAATAACAACAAAAAAAACAAATAACCCAAAGTTTTTCTCGATAAATTTTAGTTACATATTGGCATGAAGTTATTCTTTATCCTTACTCTCATTCTCTTTCTCCATCTCCCTTTTCCATTTCTTCCCTCAGTCTCGTGTGGCCCCAGCTGGTCTTGGGTTTACTACGTAGTCAAAGACACCTTGACCTTCAGATTCTCTTGCTCCCACCACATTGCTGGGGTTACCTGTGTGTGCCTCAGCAAGCTTATACACTGCCTTCTGAATGCTAGGCAAGCGCTCTATCAGCTCAACTACATCCCTGGCCCTTTTTACCTTCCTTGCTTTCCTTATTGATTGGTGACCCCGACTCTGTTGTCAGGGTTGGCCTGGAACTTGTGGGTTCAGATGGTCTTCCTGCCCCAGCCTGCAGCGTGCCTGGGAAGTGCGAGTGTGCCACCGCGTTCAGCTTTGCTGTTCTTTAATATGCATGGGGTTTACAGCTCCCTTTCATTCTTTGTATTGATAATTATTTTATTTTGTTTTCCTGGTCAATCTTCTCAGAACCTTATCAATTTTATTAATAATTTCAAAGTCCTTGGTTTCATTGAATTTCCCATTTTTCTGCTTTCCATCTAATTGATTACTGTTGCCTATAACTTCCTCTCTTCAGGAATTATATTTCCTTTTTAAATATTTTAAGTGAATTCTTAATTTATTTGAGACATTTATTTTTCTTCTCTGGGATAGAGGGGGATAGTGGAATTCTACCACAAAGCTACACCCTCAGCCACAACTCGGTTTCAATACACTCCTTTAATGCTCTCAAGTTTTCTTCGATACACAGTTTTAGCTATTCTACAAACTTATATGTTCCCTTTCTTTGCCACTCAATAAGTTATTTCTCTTGTAATTTTTTTGACTTTGTGTGCTGTTTGATTTGTAAAAATTTGATGATCATTCCAGATAATTTCTAGAAATTATCTTTTCAAAATGAAATTAGAGATATTGTATCTCATAAGAGATTTCAATAATTTAAGAGGTTGAGATTGTATTAAATATTTAATATATACAATATAATCCATGTTGTTGGATTTTTGTGCATTAGCAGGTAACACAGCATTTTCTTTGATTAGGTATAATGTTCTATAATAATTGTATCAGATTTTTGACAATGCTATTCAAGTATTCTATATCATTACTTGTGCTAGCTTTTTTTTTGGTCAATTTTACACGAGGTAGAATTATCTGGGAAGAGGAAACTCAATTGGGAAAATGCCATCAGATTGCCTGCAGGCATTTTCTTGATTAATGATTGATGTAGGGGTGGGGTTAGCCCACTGTGGGTGGTGCCATCCTTCGGCTGGTAGTCCTGGCAAATATACTAAAGAACAGCACATAGGGAACAAGTGGGTAGGCAGCATTTGTCCATGGTCTCCAGGTTTCTGCTTCAGTTCCGAAGTCAATTATGGACCATGATGTGGAAGTGTATAAGCCAAATAAACCCTTTCCTCCCCTGGTTGGCTTTTGTCAGTGTTTTGTTTTTTTTTTTTTTTTAAATCACAGCAATAGAAAGCAAACTGAGATATTACTTATTTCATTTCTATTTTTAATCATCAGTAATGTTCATAAACACTTATGATTATTTGGTCCACTTGATGGATTGACTTTTTCGTTATTATGAAAAATCTTTTTTTTTATTCCTGGTACTATTTGGAATTCTTTAATATTTTGTATTTGATAATAATAAATCCAGTCCATTATTCTTTTTTTTTTCAGTCCATCATTCTTGTAGCTGGTGTTTACCTGGCATATCTTTCTGATTCATTTATTCAATTCATATCTTTTTTTTAATCTAGAATCTATTCCTTGTAGATAAGAAGTATTTGGTTCATACTCATAGCCAGTCCAACAATCTCTTCCTTTTAACTGTATATTTTGATCATTTATGTTTAATATTATCATCAATATGGTTGAGTTTAACTATTTATCTCATTATAGTTTTCTATTTTTCTCATGTATTGTTCTCTTTATTTCTTCTTTTGCTGTTTTAGGGATTCCATTTTATTTTCTACTGGCCTATTTCACTTTACGAAATTTTATTATTTTTAATTATTGTTCTGGAGTTTCAAATATGCACTTTTAGGTCACTATAATCTCCCTTTAAATAATATTACCCACTAAATATATGGTATACAAAAAACATGACAGCTATTCCCTTCCCCAGTAAAAGTTCCCCCATTTTATCTCTATGTAAGTTTGTTCATTTGTGTATATGCTTAGAGAACGTTTTTTTCACTGGTTGGGATCAGTCAGTCAGTCAGTCGAATGGTAATACCCACATTGTGCCCCACCTAAGGCAGACTAGTCACTATCAAGAAAGGCTTACATTTTCACCTGGTCAGCCCTAAGAAAACAATAACACTATGGATGCTTCTCATGTCTTTTTATTTTTAGAACTACCTACCCAAGAGATACATGTTCTTTTCTTTTCAAAGATGTTGAATTGGAGTATCCTGTAGTTATGTGAGATAAGTAAATTACACAGAAAGGCAAAGTCAGCATTAGAATCCAGATCTTATTGGAAGCCAATGCTTTAAATACTTACTTTTTGGGTGTGTGTGTGTTCCTTTTCCTATACATGTTTAAAACGATGAGCACATGAAATTTCAAAATGGATGTTAATTAACAATGTTTTAAAAGTTAACTGTTGGAGGAAGGCTGCTTGTTGGTTCCTGGCTGACCAGCTAGCTTAGACCCAAAATAATCACACAGAAACTGTATTAATTAAAGCACTGCTTGGCCCATTAGTTCTAGCTTCTTATTGGCTAACTCTTATATTAATGTAACCCATTTCTATTAATCTGTATATCGCCACATGGCTGTGGCTTACTGGGTAAAGTTCCCAGTGTCTGTCTCTGGTGGCTCCATGGCTTCTCTCTGACTCCACTCTTCTTTCTCCCAGAATTCTGTTTAGTTTTCCCCACCTAGCTCTGTTCCCCTATAGCTCTGCTATAGGTCCAAAGCAGTTCCTTTATTTATCAATGGTAATCACAGCACACAGAGGGGACTCCCACATCAATTAACTCATCTGGTTTTAAAAATGGAAGCATGCCCAGTATAAGGAATTAAAGTTATATAATCACAGTAGTCAAAAATAGCTAGTTAATATTTTGATGTATTCCTTCATTTATTAAGTAAATTGTCTCTTTTTAAATATCTTTTTTATGCATATGAAGTGTTTTGCCAACATGCTGTCTGGTGCCATGTACTGCCTGGTACTCATGCAGGCTAGAAGAGGACATCCTGGGAACTGGAGTTACAAACAGTTGTGAGCTGCCATGTGGATCCTGGGAACTGAAACTGTCCTCTGCAAGAGCAGCCAGTGCTCTTAACTACTGAGCCACCGTTCCATGTCTCTGGCCCTCAATTCTCGTTTCTATGAGTTTAAGCTCATAATACACACGTTTTAAAGTATGGTTGACAAAGGTTTGACTGTGACAGGTATTTGCCATTCCAGTTATCCATGGCTTTAGAGAAGTACGAGATACACAGAACACATGTCGGAGGAAAGCACAAAGTAAGAGATTAAAATGCCAGTTTTATGTAGTTAAGTCTAAACTGTACAGAATAATAGAGTAACTGTAAAGTCTTATGTAGCTTAAAATATACTCACAACAATAAACACACACTGTGATGGGTAAGTGAAGGCTGTTGACAGAAAACTGTCTGTTTTAAAAGATGTAGAAAGTAGTTTATTTGGAGCCAAATATGAGTGACCATGGGGCCTGCAAACGTTTCCCTCAAAGACATGTTTTACTATGGAGGAGGCTACATGCATTTTTATAGTCAAATTCATTGACGTGGTGGGAATACTGGCTAGCCTAAACAATTGATGAAGTCTCTTTTATGGGTTTTGGATGTCCTAGCATTTAATTTTAGAGGTGGTGGGAAGTAGAGGCCTGCTAAGCTTAGTGTGAACTGAAAAGTTTATCTGATAGAATTAGACCAGATACAAAATTTAAGGTAAGCAACCATTAAAGGGCACAAGATAGCCAAAGGTAATTTTGCCCAGCATCATCCCATCTCTTCACGATCACCAGAGACTAGGTAGCCAAGGTCTGGTAGTCTGCAGGATCTTTAAGATCAATGAGTGGGGAGGGGAGGAGCAATAGAGAAAAGAAAAGCAGGGTACAGTGGTGTGAAAAGGGCGAGGGAGGCCTTTAATTAAGGAGGAAGAGGGAGATTAATACTTAAGAGTGCTATGTCCAGCATGGCTGCAGGGACAGACATGACTGGTGTGGTGAGGGAATGAAGGAAAGACAGATACGTGACATAAAGAAAAGCCAGGGTTGGGGTTGGAGAGATGGCTCAGGGGTTAAGAGCACTGGGTGCTCTTCCAGAGAACCTGAACTCAATTCCCAGCACCCAAATGGCAGCTCACAACTGTCTGTAACTTCAGGGGACTGGACACCATGGCAAATAAATAAAAATAAAAAATTTTTTAAAAAGTCAGGGTCAAGTAGTCTGGGCTCTTGGTTGGGGAAACATCAGCACTCTGGAAGGTCAGTGTGTTTAGATACAGGGTTTCATAGAGAGTAGGGGTTATTATATACAGATAAACAAGGGGGGAGAGTTTGTCTAGACCATGGACAGGTTTAGCTAATCTAGGTAGGAGCGGTCTCCATAGAGGAGCAAACTTCAGGCCACAGCATCCAGTGGGGAGAAAGCTATGGCAGCCATTCTCTACATGCACTGTCAACATCCACACCAGAGGAAGCTTTGCATTCATCTATCAGTCTGAGGCTGTGAGATCCTTGACATGGCCATGTCATTGTCAGTAGAACACTTAGGTCTTCACTCACGTAGGGTGTCCTGCTCCCTACAGAAGACAGAGGGAGAATAACAGTAAGGATGTCTGACAAGTCACAAGGAATCACATTATTTTCTGCTTACAATTAAGTATAATACCTATGCTAACATGGAAGGGCACTATCTCCCAGGGTCCTCACCCTAGACAAAACACTAGGCCACTAAGGAATGCTGCAAGTGGGAGAAAGAGCCTTCCCAGAGAAGATCTCCCAAATTAGTTATCTAATTAGTTAATTTTTTATGTGTATGTGTCTCTGTTTGTGTGAATGTATGTCATGTGTGTCCAATGCCTCCAGAGTCCAGAAGTGGATGCTGGATCCCCTGGAACTGGAGCTATGGGCAGTCATCAACCACATGACAAAGACTAGGAACTGAAAGAATAGCAAATGCTCTTAACTGCTTAGCCATCCTTCTAGCTCCCATAATTGAAATAATTTTAATTAACTCAAAAAAGGCAAGCTAGAAAAAAAGATACAAAATGGATTAATCAGAATAAAACACAACATAAATATGATAAATATAAGTCTAAATTTTAACAGCTATTATATTACATGTAAATGTACCAAAATATTTCCAGTGAAAACATGATAAAGTTAGTCTCTTTGACTTTTGAACTGACCTGAAATGCATAAAACATGATTACCAAGAATAGCTGAAAAGCAGGGATTTCTAGAGCATATGAATTAAGGTGTGAATAAGAAGTCCTGGAGAGAAGCTGTGTCTACAGAGACTGAGCCATTAGAACCCTAGTGCCTTGGGGAGAATGGAATGTTGCTGGTCCAAAGGCTAATTACCTTATCTTGAGCTAGCTTTAGCTGGGAACAGCCATTCCTTGCCTGCTAGCTTCCTGTGACTAATAGATAAAAATCTTTTGAAATCTTAGTGTAGCAGACTATTACCAACCCCAAAGCTAAGAATGTCGTCAGATAGCATCTGACACAAACTGAAAAGCTTCTCCCACCTTGTTTTAACCACTTTGCTAAAGAACCCACCAATGTATTTTAAACTTGCCTTGATTTATGACTCTCTGTTCTGTAAAACTCTAAAACTTCATGAAATTGCTTCCACGTTGGAACATGGAATTTCAGGTAACCTAATCCTGTGTTCCCAAGCTGTGGTCATTTATAACGGCTCCAGAATAAAGCAACTCTCATTCCCTCTAAGGTGAGAACTGTGGGCTTTTTATTGACAATTATGGAGTCACAACATTGGGCTCGGAGAATGATCAAGTCTTCACTGGATGAGCCAGGCACCTGCATCGACCCACCGACTCCAAGCCATGTGTTATTTCCTCAGGTGGATTATTGGTGAGTTCATTCCTGGGTTCTGGACCTCCCTCCCATTTTGGTTGATGGTTTGTCTATTCTGAGATGATTGATTAAGGACCTAACTTGATAGCTACCTATTTGGTCTGCTTTCATGCACTTAATTTAAGGTCTTTAGCTTGATTGCTTTGAAAGCCTTTCAAGACATTTCGTTCTGTTTTGTATGTTTGCTTTCTGGTCTCAAGAGGCAATTTTTTTGTTTTTTGAAAATTTGAAGACATTTTGGTTTCTGTTTTCATTTTTTTATAATTTGGCCTCTGTTTCCTGACACTCCTCAAATATCTAATTCTGTTTTTGCCCTGATGTTTCTCCTGTGCCATTGCCACACCTGTAGCTTAGGCATTTTATGAGTGCCTCCATAAAGACTCCACCGAGGCACTTGTCCCTCCTCTCCACGTGTGAGGGAGCACCCCACAACGTGCATTAGACCTCAGGCCTAATGGAGAACTGAACGAACCCCATTCTTAGGTCAGATGGAATTTTATTGGAAGACACATATAAGGGACTGATTGGTTACCAGTGTCTGGAACACACATTTGTGTATATAGGCAAGATAACCCTCAGGTTAGGTGGGAGAAGATGGTGATTTTAGGGTCGAAGCTGAGAAGGTAGCACATAAAATCAACCCGAACACACATTCCCTAGCTACCATAGACAAGCAAATTTTCTTTTGACTTAAAGGGAATTAGAGACAGTTTATTCTGGAGCCATTCTGAGTGACTGTGGCCCAGGAACACAGATTTAGGTTACCCCAAATTTCATGTTCCAACATGGAAGGAATTTCACAAAGTTTTATATAGTTTTACAGAGCAATGAAAGTCATAAATCAAGGCAACTTTAAAATACATTGGTGGGTACATCACAGAGGAGGGTATAGTAAGATGGGGAAAAGTGTTCTATAGGCCTAATATGTTACCTGGTGACATTCTTGGCTTTTAAGTTAATAAATTACAGAAGGTTTTATCTATTATTCACCTTTGACACAGAGGTAGGCTAGGAGTGGCTGTTGCAGGGCTAAAGCTAGCCCAGATTAGGTCATTAGTCTCCAGACCTATAGCATTCCAGTCTCTCCATCAGCCAGGCTCTGTTGACATAGCTTCTGTCCAGGGTCCTCATTCATAATTCTCTCTGTTGACCAAAGACCACAATTTGTGCACATGGGGACCATGCTATTTGTTAAATATTATAAGGTCCCTCATAGCCAGGATGGCTCACTCCTGGGATCTGATGTAGATGAGGCTGAGTGGGCTGGATAGCTCTTTTCAGGAGATGAATAGCCGTTAAGAAACTCCTGATCATATCAAAATTATTAACCATTATGACCCAGATATGAATTATTTTTCTTGTGCCCTCTTTATCAGACATAACATTTACATGTAACATACATAATAGCATTATTAGACCGAAACTTAAGTAATTCAGTAATTGTGGCCTAATGGTGTGAAGGTGACAGATGAAGGTCACATGTCTAAAATAACAAAAATTTGCCTAATTTAAAATCTAGATTGACTGTATGTTGCCCCTGTATTTACAGTTATTTCAACTCTATGAGCTATCTCATTTGTGTTTAAATGCTTAGAAACAGAACTGTTAACAGAGCCACTATCGTATTGCCTCCTCACTTGACTAATAAAATACAAATACTCTTTAATTCATCTTTAAATCCTGGCTAATTGTTCTTGTATCTAAAAATCAAACATCAGAACTTAAGGTAACTGCATCAAGAATGCTGTCATTAGAGACTGATGTCTTTGTATAACTTGGATAAAAATAGTTTAACACAGTCTTTGGGTTTCTCTAGCTAGAGTAAGTGGAGTTCAAGTTTAATTGAAAAACTAATTTTTTAATTTTATCCAGATAGAGATAATATGTGTGTATACACACATATACGTGTACAGAGAAAACTCTTGAATCTTTTAAACACCAGTTTTGAATAAGTTAGGGGTTTAGGATCAACAAAGTCATAACAAAAAGGCATGATCAAATGAAAGCATGTAATATCGTCACTGGAAACTTCATGAAAACCAAGGTTAGTATTATTTTATCACTTAGAAATGTACCAGGTAGAAATATTCAAAATTATAGGCAATTTTAAGGTCTAATTACAAAAGCCTTTTCTTTTTAGATAGTCATTGCTTTAACTATTTAAAAAATTCTGTTTGGAGAATTATACCTATTTTGAATATTCCTAATTAAATAATGATTGTGAAACTTGTTTTAATGAACAAATATTTAAACCTGTTTATACAATTTGGTCTATTAGATAAACATATAACACAAATATCATAAAAGTTTTAGCTGTGATAGCTAACATCAAAATCACAGTCTTCATCTAAGGATAAGGAAAACCAAGATGACTTCATCAACTAAAAGGAAGAAAGCCGTACACCAAAGACTCCGTTCTGATGGAAAGACCAGCACTGTATCCAGGCACTCCGAATTCACCCCTAGAATAGGAAACTCCAGGTGGGGAACTTTCTCACCTCATCTGAGAGCACATTCCTGTGAACTGCAAGAACGCCAGCTGATACTCATCTTCAACACCACTGACCACTGAGTACAGAGTAACTAATTATCTTTTTGGTTCTTAAATACTTCAGTAATTAGATTTTTCAAATTGTCTATGATATTTACTATTCCACCTGGTAAATTTCTAAGTGATAAAATAATACTGATCTTGGTTTTAATGAAGTTACAAATGAAGAAATTATGTCCTGGGCCATAGAATGGATCCAGAATAAGCTTATACCCTTTAAGATGAGAGCTGTGGTTTTTTTGGTTGACAGAGGAAATAACCTTTAGCTGTCTGAATTGTCTCAAAAAAAAAAATCAACAAACAAACAAAAAATCTCTAACAAAACCTAAGAGTTAAACTAAAATAAATCCTGTCCTTTTGGATTGCAGGTGTCTTCTTCACTTGCAAAAAACTAATTTCTCTTTGTTGCAAAACTTGCAAAGATCTCTGAGTAGGCCATTTAGCAACATGTATCTAAAAATAGTCGCATGTGTGTCCATTCTTGGAGGCCAGAGGATGCTACTAGTTGTTTTGCTCCATCACCCTCCACCATATTCCCTTGAGACAGGGCACCCACTGAATCTTCAGCTTAGTGGTTATCCTCCTGTCTCCAAATTTGTCTTCTAATGATAATGTAGTGTAATCCAGGACTTGGCAATAAGCGATTAAGGTTGACTCAATAAACCTCTCTACTGATTGTTATCAATGTCAATGTCAGTATAGGGCACTGCAGGCCCTTCATGTGAGTTTTCCAGGCTATTACTAATATGGAATGGCTTTAACTGCCTACAGTGCTGAATAGTCTGGCGAGGAATTAGAATGGAGAAGGGCTACACAGATCTGAAGGCAGAGAATGAGGTTTTGAAACGAGATAGGTCAGGTGTAAACTCTCTCAGCAGCTCACAAATGTTTGCTCACTAAAAGTGAGCCCGAACCTACGTACATCATGTTGGTTAGACTCTGGGGATGCCAAAAGCACTGTCGAAGAACATTTGTCTGGGAATGTATTAAAATGATTAGGACTACTTAATGCAAAGTTGGGATAAAATGAGGCCTGGGGGAGGAATCTAGGAAGGGTACACAAAGCAGATAAAAGTTAGGTAGCAGCAATACACTTCTCAAACTGTTGCGCATTTAATGTCTTTCCAGGGAAGGGGTGTATGAGAGAGACACACAATCTCTTAAAGAGTTTTTAGTGGATCAAGACAAGACAAAGAAACAGGTAGCCAGCAGACGACAGAGCTGGCGTGGCCAAGTGTCATTTTGAGGTTCAGCCATCAATGTGGACAAGCAGAATCTGCACACGGCACGAAAGGATGAGAAAGACCCAGGTTCCAAACGCAAGTGTGTGTCAAAATAGCTATGTGACCTTGTCCGAGTCCTAGAAACCGAGCTCGGTGGGTGCTGTTTCTTATAAAGATGTTTCCAAGGAGGTCTAGCAGGGGGACAGGGGTGTGCATCTTGCTGGTTGACAGGCTGTCCAACTTCATGCCCTCTCCCCTTGCTGGCCAGACTCTAATCTTTGAATCATGGGGATGATAGGTTTGAGTGCAGAGTGGGCCGAAAGGTGAGGGCGAAAGAAGAAACTTGTGCCTTCATGCCACCCGCGTCTGCCCGCGCAGCACCGGGGCTCCGGGAGCCACCGTGGAGGCCCCGTACCACGGAGACGGACGCGGTGCAAACCCGGGCGAGAGCAAGTGCCCGGGAATGGGAACAGACGCCGAGCGCGCGGGGTCCTCCGAGCTACCGGTTTCGGCGACGCGCCGAAGCCGCCCCACCCAAGCGCCGGGCCCCAAGTTTCCCGGGCTATGTCATCCGGGTGCACCTTCCGCTTCTGGCCTCGCCATCCGCCAGACCTCAGCGCCGGGTGGAAGGAGGAGGGACGCCCCCAGCTGTTGGCCTCCAGCCCGGCCAACTCCCGCTCCCAGTCTGGCTTCTGCCTTTTGTACCCGCCCCACGTGACCCGCCCAGCGGCTCTTCCCCCTCCCCGGCCACCCCGCCCTCCGGCCCCTGCCGGCGACGAGCCCGCTCTTCCAGCTACCGGCCGCCCTCCTCCCGTGCCCCTCGGCTCCTCCTCTCCCTCCCGCGCAGGCTGTTCCGGCTCCCTCCCCAGGCAGCCGTTCCCTCGCGACGCTCCCCTCCCCCCGCGGCTGTTCCGCCGCCTGGCCTCCCCTCCCCCCAGTCGGAGCTCACTGTCTCCAAGATGGCGGCCGTGTCAGTTTGGGGCATCTCCGCGGTCCGGCCCGGGCCCCCGGGATCTCGGCTGTCTTCCCCCCAGGTAAGTAGCAGAGGGGCCTCCCCCGGTCGCTCCCAGCTGCCGAGCCCGAGGCTAAGCCGCCCCGGAGTCTCGTCGGGCGCCTCGCAGGGTCGGCGGGCTGCTGCAGGCCCCGTCGCGGCCTGCGCCGCCTCCCGCTGCTCTGCGCCAGGCCTCGGGCTGGGCGCCGCGGCCGCCCCCTCGCGTCCGACTCCGCGGCCCAGCCCGCGCCGCCCGCCCGCCGCCCGCGCCTCCGCTTCGCCGCCCCTCGCTCCGCCGGCGGCCCACTCCGGGAGCCGGCGCTCACGGGCGGCCGGCGGCCAGGCCGCGGAGCCTGGGGCTGCTGTGCGGGCTCGCCCGCTCTCCCTCGGGGGCGCGCCCGCCGTCCGCCCGCCGCTCCCGGCGCCGGGCGCGCACTCCGGGCTGTGCCGAGCGCGCGGAGACCCGAGCGGGCTTGAGCCGAGCGGGGTGACAGCCTGGTGGGTGCTGTGGTGCGGAGCAGGCGGCACGTGTGGTGTTGTGTCTGTCGGACTGTCAGCCCCGGGCCGGGACGGGTGGCGGCGGGCTTGCCTGTCAAGAGCTCTGCGACTTTGGGCCGGACCTGCCCGACCTGTCAGGCACCGTCACAGCCGGTGTCCCCTCGCTGCTCTTCGGAGCCGGCCCCTTGGAGCTTAGCGTTGGGAGCTGGGACAGAGCTTACGGTGCTCCTAACTCCACGTGATTTCATTGTTAACTTACTCTTCGGGCTGTGTTTTCATAGAATGGGAACGGCGAAGCAGTCCGTTGGCAAACTACTCAGGTCGGCCGCTTCAAGTTTTTAAAGTTCCCTGGGCTTTAAATCGAGGGCGCGAAGATGGGTTTTGGGGTGAGAGATCGAGCGGGAAGGGCTTTTGGAGCCGGCTGGTCTCGCTTCCTAGCAGCTAGTGGACTTTCTGAGAGTTTAGGGTTCAGATCCTCAGCGCGTTGCTTTCTGCAGACCTGGAGATTTTCGAAACTTCCGGCCGGAAGGACAATGAGTGACTGTCATTCATTCTTTCACCTGAAAGCCTAACCACATAGGACGTTCCCAGCTTCTTAGATCCCAATTCGCGTTATTTTAAAGTTAATGTCTATAAAAAAACTTTGCTGGAGTAGCAATCATGTTATTTATTCTCTAAAGACCTTCTCCAAAGTGAAGCTTCTTTTCCCCAGGGGACTTCTTTTAGCTAGCTAATTTTGAAATAAACTTTGGCCCCAGGTACTAATGTTTTTTTGCACCCTTTGCTTTCTTACCAGAGTTATAGTACTGTTTCTTCCCCAACACGTATCAGTTTTTCTTCTGCTTTTAATGTCACTATTAAGAATACTTGCTGGAGGACACCCTTAGCTGTATTTAGATTGTACATGCTCTCCAGAACAAGAGAAGTTCAAAGTTAAATTTGGTTTTGGAGGGAAACGTTTAGAATTCACATTATTTTAGTCATTAAGAATTGTGTATTTGCTAGATTCTTGACCCAGAGAAGTAGTATATTTGTTTTGGTTTTCCTGACTGTTCACTCTGAGATAGTAATTCCCAGTTCACGTCTTTATCAGGTTCGCTTCTTTGTAAACACACAAACAGGCAGTATTAATTTTCCATACTATACATTTCATGTGTAGTGTTTGCATTTGATTCCAGTGATTCAAGGCCTTATTTCTAGTTTATCTGTACATTGTTTATAAATAAGCGTGTTGCCAGTTGTTACTCCCTTCAGTATATGGGTGTTAGTAAAAGTTTGAAGAAAGTTGGGTTATTTTAAAATTCTTTAAGCACTTTCATGAACTGAGCTATTTTCACTTTTTGTTTACGCTAATAACCTTATTGTGATAGGTGAAGCATGCTGCTTTCCTTTAGTATATGAACTAGCCAGATTGTCCTCAGTGGTTTTCTGCATATCTTATTGGCTATTTTTTTCTCCACTGGAATTTTGAAAGATGATTCACTCTTGCTTTCATTGCAGGATTCTTTCTACTAACCCAGACACTTGTTGAAGTACTGAATAGTTTCTTGGGGAAAATTATGGAGGAAGAGTTGCACCCATAGACTGGTGAGCACAGATTGCAGAGGACAAGCTAGCACTCCTCTGGTTAGTTATAGCTTAAGGTCATTCCTGGAACATCTCATTTTATTTCCTCATTTTGCCTTAACTACTCATATCTTTTTTTTCTTTTGTTTTTATTCTAGTGGTTTCCAGAGCTTTTTTTGGAATTTTGATAGTACGATATTTAAATTCCTAAGGGTGCTTGATAAACACGTTGCCTTAAGAAAAGCCTAGGATGTTTCAGTTGGTAACTTATTTCTAGAATGGGCCTTGATGGAAAACTGACATCATTTTAATTGCTTTTCAGGCTTAAGATGCTCATTTTCTGCTTGGAGCTGTGAATGAGATGTTTGGAGTACAAGAGTATGTGTGGAGTAGAGACCAATGTGTGGTGCTATTGAGGAGTTCGAAGACACTTCAAAAAAAAAACCAGGTGTTTTGATTTTTAAGGTAAAAGTAGGTTGCAGTTCTGTTTTGTGAAAGGAGGGAAGACTCAGGCCGGAAATCTTGTATGCTATGGTTAACTGGTTCCCACCCTCCGAGAATCTTGTTTTCCACGGTGTAAGACTTACTCAGCATCAGGATAAAGGGTAGCGACTCTATGGATATACAGAATCCCTCACCATGGTAAAACTCGCTAACCCGTTGTACACGGAGTGGATTTTGGAGGCCATCAAAAAAGTAAAGAAGCAGAAACAGCGACCTTCAGAAGAAAGGATTTGCAATGCAGTGTCTTCATCCCATGGCTTGGATCGTAAAACTGTTCTAGAGCAGTTGGAGTTGAGTGTTAAAGATGGGACAATTTTAAAAGTCTCAAACAAAGGTCTCAATTCCTATAAAGATCCTGATAATCCTGGGCGAATAGCACTTCCTAAACCTCGAAACCATGGAAAATTGGATAATAAACAAAGTGTGGATTGGAATAAGTTACTCAAACGGGCATTTGAGGGCTTGGCAGAGTCTGGTGGCTCAACTTTGAAAAGTATTGAACGCTTTTTGAAAAGCCAGAAGGATGTGTCTGCTGCCTATGGAGGCAATGCTGCCTCAGGCTTTCACCAGCAGTTAAGATTGGCCATCAAGCGTGCCGTTGGCCATGGCAGACTCCTTAAAGATGGACCTCTCTACCGACTCAACACTAAGGCAGCCAGTGCTGATGGGAAAGAGGGCTGTGAGTCGCTCTCTTGTTTACCTCCAGTGTCACTGCTTCCACATGAGAAAGATAAGGTAAGAAACATTGGCCTCAGTGTTGACAGTGCAATTTAGAATAGGATTCACGGTCACATTTCTAGGAAGATACATAGAAAGTCAAGGCTTGGGGAACTTTTGTGAGTTCTCTCTGTGAAAGCTTAATAGATGCTAATTGTTGTAGTACTTTAAAGTCTAAGACTCAGAGTGTAGAATGTTGACTACAAGAACTTACCTAACTTAGTGTGAAAACTTGATTGAAGGTTCTTCTAGTACCTCACAGTGGCAACTTAGAAATACCGGAGACTTGGCTTTGAAAGGAGTGGTTCACTCCAAGGAATTTTTCCTTCCTTTTCTCATTTTGTTTCAGGCTGTCATTAGACCGGAATGAGACAGATTCTTAAGATCCATAGTAAGGGGCTAGCAAATCAGTCATTCTCAACTCAGTGTTTTGTATAGCTTCTTATCATATGTTACATTTTGTTTTGTTTTTTGAGAAAGTGGGTCTTGCTGTAAAGCCCAGGCTGGCCTCAAACCGTATCATCTTCTTGTCTCTGCCTTCCAAGAAGTGCTGAAATTACAGGTGTGTGCCACCACACCCACTTTAGCTTTATATATGATGAAATCCTAAATGTTATTATTTGTAACAGCTATAGTTATGTGTGACAGGAATACAGTATTCTGTATTATGAAAAGTTCGGGAGTGTATTGTACATACGCATGTACCTTCCTCTGTTGTGTGCTATTATGTCATCTTAGGCACTTGAAGGTGTATCTTAATAGTACAGTTTGGCCCTTATTCGGGCACAGGAAGAATTTTGTCTGTGACTATTCCTTTACATTGATAGTGTCTTATGTCAGTATAAGGCACTCTGCATTGTTATTTGTAGAGTGAGCTGTTAATGTGTTGTACACCTTAGTGTATATAGCATGTAAGCTATTTCTGGGAGAAGGTTTTTATTGTTTAATTTTTGAAATGGTGATATAATTACAACATTTCTCCCTTCCCTTTACTCCCCCCAAACCTCCTTCAAATATATGACCTCTTTTTTACTAATGGTTATTACATACATATACGTACATACACATTTTTCATATATACACTGCATATGTACATACATATATTCCTAATTATAACCTGTTCAGTCCTTACGTGTTACTTGTATGTATATTTTCATGACTGTTTGGCACTGGACAACCAGTTGGTGTGATTTTTCCCTGGGGAAAGCCACCTCTCTGATTCCTAGTTTTCCTCAGTTGCCTGTAGTTCTTTGTGTAGGTTTGAGACCTTGTGGGCTTTTCTGTCTCGTTTGGCATGCTCATTGGTGTCATCCTTGTTCAGTTTTGTAGATGTGCTCATTGGGACTGGAATCCACAACTACCCTTTGATTGATTGGCTGTGGCTTTCAGGAGTAGTCTGTGTTTGTTGCAAAGAGAAGTTTTCTTGATGAGGGGTGAAGACTACACTTACCTATAGTATAAGGACAGATGTTAATAAATTTGTTGTTAGGGATTTAGTAAATTAGTGATTGTAGTTTCTTCTCCAATAACCATGACTTCACTAGTACTGAGTGGTTAGCCAGGTTTCCAATACCAGGCATGGCCTCCCTCTTGTTGAGTCCAGTTAGAGAGCTGTTGTTGGTTACTGTCAAGATGTGAGGGTCACTATTGCACCCTTAATGTCATGCCATGTTGGTCCTTGATGTGGTTCATAGGCATCGTAGCTGGGTAAGGTTGTTGGCGCCTTCTGGTATTATGAAAGCTAGGCCTCAGGGAGGGGAATTCAGGTCAATTCCAGTTCAGGGGTCTCTGGGCCCTGTGTGCGTGGTATCTTCAGCAATAGAGACTTATTTTCCACTTCTAGAAGGCGACAGCAGTGGATTACAGGGTCTCTTGGACAGCCCTGACCAGCAACTCAAAAGAGCCTTTTCATGTCTAGTGTCAGGTTTTTATTTGGTGATCTTTGGCTATTAGAGGGGGCACCGTCAGTCCAGAAGAGAAAAGTTCGTTAAAACTGTGTGTTTATGCACATTTATACACAGAATTACATTTTTTACAATTTTTGTTTCTTTGTGTGTAAGCAGTTAATAAATAGTATGGTTCGTTACCCACCTCTCTCCTTCTGTATTCGCTTTCCTGCACTGTTCCTAGAGAGCCTACCTGCTTTCCAATTTCCCCAGGGAATTACTTGTGTCCTGCTATTTCTCTTTACCTCCTCCCACTTCTGCATTTACCTCCCTTCCCTTCTGTTAGAAACCCCCCACCCCCCACATTGTACGTTCATTGTGTGTGTGCCCAGAGAGGCCAGAAGAGGACGTCTGATCCTTAGAATTGGAGTAAGATGGTTGTGGGCTGCATGAAGTGGGTGCTGTGAACTGAATTTGGCCATGGAAGAGTAACAAGCACCCCTAATCTCTGAGCCATTTCTCCATTTTAGTTATCAGCATCCCATTAAACTACAAATTTTTGTTTAAATAACAATCAGCATTTTTCTTTTGTTTTCTTGTTAGGGGAGATGTTGACATCATCTTTCTAGGTAGCCCAAATTGGGCTCAGCCTTGTAGAAATCCTCCTGCCTCATCTCCTAGTACTGAAATTAGAGGCATGTACTGCTATGTCTGGTAGTGATATATTTTATTGGTGAATTATTTTTTATAATATTTTATGAAATTATAATTGTACCAAATTCCCCTTCCCTTTCTTCCTTCAAACCCCTCCCATGCACCCACCTCCTTAGTCTCACAGATTTATAACATTTCCTTTAGTTGTTGCATGTAGTTACACATATACACATAAATATATATATTTTTCTAAATACAACCTTCTCAGTCTATGTAATGTTACTGTATGTATATGATCTCAGGCTTGGTACTGGAGAACCAGGTAGGGGACTCTTCTCTGTAGAAGACCCTTTTCACTCTCTGGCATTGTTCAGTTCTTTGTTTAGACTTGGGGCACCTCAGGCTTCCCTCTTCTGTGTTAGCATGTCCATTGGTATTGTAGTAGTTCAGGTCTTGTTTAGGCAGCCATGTTAATGAGACCTCATGGGTGTAGCCTCTCTGACATTTCTCGGAGATAGAGTCTCACAGCAGAATTCCTGTTCCCTTGGTTCTTAAAAATCTTTTCTCCTACTCTTCCGATCCCTCAGCCTAGGTACAGGCTTTGTGTTGTACAAGTATTGGTTGGGACTGGCTTTTACCAACTGCGTTTTGATCAGTTGTGGGTTTTTTGTAATGGTTTCTGTTGCAAAGAAAGTTTCTTTGATGAGGAATGAGAACTACACTTAACCTGTGGGTATGAGGGTACAAATTTAGACTATAGTTAGAGATTATGCTGGTTTAGTAAAGTGATGATTGTAGATTTCCCTCCAAGATCCATGACTTCACTAAGCTTGGGTAGTTGGCTACGTTTCCAGTACCAGGCATTATTTCCCTCTTGTTGAGCAGGTCTTAAATCCAACTAGAGGAACTATTGGTTACTGACAAGGTGTGTATGCCATGACTGCCCACTGTGGGTCACAGATGTTATAGTGGACAGGACTGTTGGTTGCGTCCCTTCCTTAGAAGTTTGCCTGATGCCTTCTGGTAAGATGAAGGCTAGTCCTTAGGAAGGAAGCTACAGTTCAGGTCCAGCTCAGGGCTTCTGGGTCCAGTGTCTGAATTGCTGCGTGGTTTCTTGAGCAAATAGGACTTATCTTCCTCTCCTGGGGGGCAACCAAGGACAACAGCAATGAGTTAGATATTTTGGGAGTCTCTTGGACAGCCCTGACCACCAACTCAAATCAGTACTTCTCATGTCTGATGTTAGAGTTTTTGTCTATAGCTTATGGTTGTCAGCCCAGATTGGAGGATTTCATTTAAACTATATATGCATATATGTATGCATACTTAGATGCTATTAATATGTAATTTTAACTAGATAGATAATAATATGCTTACAATTTTTTGGACAGTCCTTACTATGATTTCACCCCTCCCCTCTTTCCTCTGTATTTATCTCCCTCCCCCATTAATTAGGGTCTCCCCCACCACCATTTTCTCCATCAGGTGACTTGCACCCTGCTATTCCCCTCTTTATTCCTCTTCCGTGTCCCATGGTCCCTTTATACTTTCCTGGTTTCTGCATTCACTCCAGGTTATTTACTTACGTCTGAAGACTTAGAACTAGGAACCACAAATAGGACATTTGACGTTTGTCTTCCCTCAGGTACCTCCCTCAATAGGATCTTTTTTAGTTTTATCCATTTACCAAGAGTCCAGTACAGTACATTTTATTATTTATTTGTGTGCTTGTGTGTGAGCATGTATTCTAGAAGGTCAGAAGAGGGCATTGGATCCTCTGGAGCGGGAGTTACAGGCCCTTGTGAGCAGCCTAACGTGGTATGGGAACCACTTCAGTCCTCTGAAAGAGCATCTTTAAACCGCTGAGCCATCTCCGTTCCCTTAAATTTTTTGAAAATTATTGTTTATTTAGTTTTTGAGAGATCTCATGTATCTCATACTGACTTTGAATCTCTAGCATAGCTGAGTATGATCTTTAACTTCTTACCTTCCTGTCTCCACCTTCCATGAGCTGGGGTTACAGGCATGTGCCACCACTGGCAGTTGATGTGTAGATTGAGTCCAGAGTTACATAATGTCAGCTGAGCACTCTACAAATTGAGCTATATTCCTAACCCTCATTGGTGAAATTTTTCTGTGAGATCTGTTTCAGGGTTCCGTTTGCCCTGTGAACTTTGTGTGCTGAAAATATACTTTTACAGATTGAGGATTTGTACTCTTTAACAATCCAAAATAATTCCAATCCTGAAACTTTTGACTACCAAGTGATTGCTCTTACTAAGCATAAAGGTTCAAAATGCTCCTGGGTTTTAGATTTGGGATTTTTAGATGAGGGATATTCAGCTGCTGGTGTCTATGCAAATATTCAAAAATTGAGGAACTCTGAAACCTGAAATATTTCTGATTCTAAGCATTGTATAAAAGGTGTAAAAGGGATTTCTTGCTTTTATATTGACATCTTGTCATCAGGAATTGATGCAGAATTATAAAATAGTTCTCTGTCAATGGGCATTTTTAAAGTGTATGTGAAAATGTTAAAGTGGACAGGTAAATAAAGTCCTGTTTGTAGTTTGGTGTTATAAGAACGCCTATCGGTAGGAACTGTTTCTTGATCACATGAAGCTAAGTAAAATATGATTGGATTATTATATCTACTATCAAATGATCTAATGGGATGAATTAGTGGGCATTGCTTTGAATCAGTTATTGTATGTTCTTATTAGAATGCCTGGGTACTTGCATTTATAATACTTCCCCTTGCTTGAACTCTGTCTCTCTCCCCTCTCTCTATTTTTGCCTGTCTGCATGCATGCAGGAGTCTCATAGGAACTATAAGAATGAGCTGCCACTGAGCTACATATAACATTTTAATTTTAAAAAGATCAGTCTTTCATAAAGTGTCAGTTGTGTATGTTCTTTAAAAAGCAGCCAGTTGATAATACAGTGCAGTACAAATACAGATTCTAGGATTCTGGGACTTGACTTTTGGAAAGAACCCTGAGGACCATCATACAGTGTTTTGCAGGTGAACTGGAGGCTTTTCCTAAGGCCTCACATTAAGGACATTTCTTTTAGTAGAAACCTACTGGTTTGCTTTGATTAGAAATATCTGTTCATTGCTACATAGCTCTAATGTGTAGCGCTACTAACTGAAATTAATATATTTGGAAGTATATGTTTAGGAAGATTGTGTTTCTTTTGGGTAGAATTCCATGTGCACTGACTGATCAGTAGAGTGTACTTTGAATTTTGAGCTGTTCTCAGCTGCTTTTATGATATCTATGAAATTAGAATTGATGAGATTTGTTCTATATTTTTAAATGATTTTCATTTCATACGCTATTTTCAATAGTGTATTTCCTGAATGACTTTCCCCAAAGATGTGAAGAGCCCGCTTTCAGAATTATAATACAGTGAACTCAAAGGTGAGAAATGATTCCTCCTCTGAATGGATTATAAATCTCCTCCTTTCATTGTATTTTATCTACTTTCCTTTCTCTCTTTCAACTATCTAGTCAGTTTCTGTGCAGAATGGGTTGGCTTGCTGTTATGAACCTCTGTATCCTAAACACAGACATACACATCCCCAGAGTGTATCTGACAGTGATGGAAAAGGAAGGTGTAGGCCAGAAGTAATCCCACTTTTAGTTGTCAATTAATTCAGAAAGGTATTGAGCACCTGCTGTAGGCTGCGCTTGTGGAATGCTGATGTATCTGTTGATTTGGTTAGCTGTGGGGTATTATAATATATATAGTTTATATTCCATGTTACTAGTCTTTTTTATTTATTTATTTTTTGTCTTATGTTGTGTGGGTGTTTTGCCTGCATGTGTTTTTGTGTGCTGTGTGCATGCAGTTCCCACAGAGGCCAGAAGAGGGTGTCAGATCTCTTGGAACTGGGATTACAGATGGTTGTTAGTTTGTAGTATTTATTCTGGGAGTTTTGTGGAAGAACAGCCCATGTTCTTGACCACAGCGCCATCTTTCCAGCCTTGATGTGGCTAGTTTTTTTGTGATAATTGTCCAAACCAAATCATTAAAATGTTTTTCTGTAGAATATTTTTAATTTTTTTTTTTTTTTTGGTTTTTCGAGACAGGGTTTCTTTGTAGCTTTGAAGCCTGTCCTGGAACTAGCTCTTGTAGACTAGGCTGGCCTCGAACTCACAAAGATCCGCCTGTCTCTGCCTCCCGAGTGCTGGGATTAAAGGCGTGCGCCACCACCGCCTGGCACTGTAGAATATTTTTGAGCATAATTTACTGAAACATTTTGTTGGAAAAGGGAGAGTTTTAACTAAGCTTGAGTGTATTACTCAGCTAAGTAAGTAACCTGGATCAGAAAGATTAAGTGATAAATCTCCTGCTTCCTACAATTGCTTGTTTTTCAATACAGTGATTAACTAGGGTAGCCCAGATTATCTAATTTTATTGCCATTTGTGTTCTGAATTTTCAGAGTTAGGTCTTTGATTGCGGTTTAGATTTTTTTTTTTGAAGATTTTATTTGTGTGTGTGTGTGTCACGCATGAACATATGTAGACAGTTGCTCACAGGGGCTAGAGGTGTCGGATTTCACTGTAAGCAGCCCTGTGTGGTTGCCAGGGATTGAACCCAGACCTTCTAGAAGAACAGTTAAGTACTCTATACTGCTGAGCCATCTCTCCAGCTCCCAGCTTAGGTTTTTATGGTAGAGATACTGACTAAGACAGCTATGCTAATAAACAAACAGACAAATAAACAAATAAAATGGGATATGTTTTAAAGTTACTGAGAATGAAGAGTCACAACGTTTTAGTGGTTTGGAAACAGCCTTTATATAGTAAAATTTTTTAATATTTTATCTAGTTATAATAGTGATGTTAGTAAGAATAATTTGTAATTGGTAATTAGCCTATTGTGATACTTTATTAAGAATGCAATGAATACTTGTCCTATTTAGTAGAGCTATTGTTTGTTTTAAAAAAAGAAAACAAAAAAATTTGTAAATGCAAAAAATAGTGCAAAAAAGATGAGGGTGTGGTGACAACAGATTTTGCAGGACTGGATTTGACTCATTGGTAGAGCACTTGACTAGTATATACAAGGCCCTGTGTTTTGAGATAGCAAGAACCTATCTCAAAAAAAAAAGTGTCACTTTTAGCACTGACTGTATATTTATTGTTAAATACCCAGGAAAAGCTTGAGAAATTTGTAATATTACCAGTAAACCATATAGGGAAAGCAGCAGACAGCAAATTGGGGAGTGGAAAAAAATGTTTGTGTAAGAGTTTACTGTCTGTAAAAGAAGACAGCTTATGCCTGTGCCTTTCCTTGTTATGCATAGTGGGTAGATTCTGTATATATAGAATATTATCGGACCTAGATGGGGCAGTTGACCTAGAGAGCTGTTGGTTTGCAATTCTTTTAATTTAGTAGAGTATAGATTCTGTGTTTTCTTAGTCTTTGACTACAGTGAAGCATATAACTCCAGAGTTTTCTATAATTTATAATAAACAGAACTCAGAATATAATATATTGCTGCTTTGAGTATGGTGCTATATATTAGTATTTCCAAGTCTATTATTTAGGGACCCTTTAAGTAGCTGATTAATAGTGTTTACATTCTCTTTCAACGTTTTCTTGTTTACTCTTTTTTCTCCTTTTATTTTCTTGAGACACGATCTCACTGTGGCTCAGGATGGCTTTGAACTTTCAATAATCCTCAAGGCTCAGCCTCTTGAGAGCTAGAATTACCTAGATGAGAATCTTTGTTTTTGTTTTTTTTGGGGGGGGAGGTTGTTTTTTGGTATTTTCGAGACAAGTCTCTCAATGTAGCCCTGACTGTCCTGGAACTTACTATGTAGATCAGGCTGCCAGGCTGGCCTTGAACCTACCTCTGCCTCCCAAATACTGGGGTCAAAGACTTGTACCACCATACCCATAGAAATCCCTGTTTTTTCCAAAGCAGTAGGTCTTGACATTAATTGTCTTTAGAAAAACGTGAGGAACTTTAAAAAAATAATCAGAAAAACAAATTAGACCCCAGCAGAGGTGGTAGAGCCCAGGTTTTAGTGGGAAGTGTTTTGGTGTGTATCTTAGATGCAGTGGAAGAGAAGTACCAAGTCTCTAATGCTTAGAGCCAGTATCTCCGGAGTAGGAACTGCTTAAGGATTGCAGGGGATAAAAGAAGTAAGTTTAATTTAGTAACTGAAATTTAGATAAGTGATATAACTACACTCCCAGAAAATGTTTGGACGCAGGACTATGTATTTCTGGAAACTTAAATTCTTTATTTCTGACTACCGTTTTCCTAATTGTCCCCTTCTTATTCCTACTATATTCACTGTTTAAGTCACCTTCATGATTCTGATTGGAGGGTACTGCATTGTGCGTGCGTGTGCGTGTGCGTGTGTGTGTGTGTGTGTGTGAGAGAGAGAGAGAGAGAGAGAGAGAGAGAGAGAGAGAGAGCAGTAAGGCCAAATTCAAGTTGTAGGAGTGGTTTGGTTCTTTGCTTGTGCTATGTAGCTTGGCTGCAAGCACTTGTTGAGCCATCTCCTGGCCTTTAAATGCTGTTCTCCTAATTTCAGGTTTATGAATCATCCTCTATTAGTCCCTGTAATCTTGCATCCTTATCTTAAAAAGTTAAGGCAAACATTTTCCTTTCCTGCTCTTCTACAGGACTGATTGATTCATCCAACCATGTGGTAGGATTCTACTCACTGATTTGTGGCCCAGGATTTGTCTCTATGTAATCTGTTTGCATTACAGTAATTCAATATTTCCTTCAGACTCTTTGGCTTTTTCATCCTAACACATACTCCCATATTCTCTTTTATAGATAGAATTGAATCTGTCCATCCACGTAAGCTCATTCCCCTGGAACCAGAGTTACAGACCATTATGAGTCACCATGTTGGTGCTTGGAATCAATCTCTGGTGATCTGGAAGAATGCCAGTGCTCTTAACTGCTAAGCCATTTACTTCTCCAGCCCCCTGCCTTGTTACTTTCATCTTTAAGCTTCTTCTAAAAAAATCTACATGTTTATTCCAGATCTGCTGCAGTCTGGCTTTTACCCCTACAATATTCGTATAAATTCTTTTTTTTCTTCTTCCTGTTTTAGACATGGGGTCTTGTGTAGTCTAGGCTAGCTTTGGTCTTGATTCTGTCTCTTGAGTATTGGGTTTACAGGTGAATGGTGCCACACCTGGCTTTAGATTGTTCTTGTTTGCAGTTTTCAGGTTTATTTTACTTGACCGCCAAGCAGCTTCTTGTACTTTTTGACTGTTCTTTTCTCCCTCTATCTCTGGGATAATTCTTTCCTAAGCATTTTTCTTCCCTCCTCCTGTCTTCCTGGTAACGACTAAAGAAAGTTTCCTGGCATTTTATCTTGTGCATGTATCTTACTTGTTATTATCCTTATGGTCTGTCTATCATTTCCACTTTCCTGAGCTATCTCTGGACCTCTCTCTGCACTGATGATGAATTTCCTATGTTAATTCCAGACCTCTCTTCTGGATTCTGGACTTGTATAACTCACTGGGTAGCTTTTATCTGTGTTATTTCTCACTGGCAATGATCCCGATAGGATTTGTTACTTTTAATGTGCTCTTCTAACTTGTTACTGTAGTAAGAGCCATTCCTGTTGACTAACTCTTAAAATGGGAACTTCCATTTTATTTTTCACACCTCATTTGTTGCCTTTAGAGTTCTAAGCTGTTCCCATTCTTCTCATACCTTTGAATAGCTCTATTAATTAACCTCATCTCCGTTCTAGCCTACTGTTCTTCAGCAATTCTCTTATGCTTGACCTTAGTTTCCTCATTGGTTTTCTTGCCTTTAATATTATCCTTTTTTTCCAGTCAACACAATTGCCGAGAATGACTTCATAAGAACATAGGCTTAAATTTCAGACCATTTGGGTTAGCATTCCACACTGGTACTACTTGCTTTAAGACCTTAATGTTTTGTACTACATATTTTTCTATAAAATGGAGATTAACAGGGTGTTTATTTCATAAAGAAGCTATAAGGATTTGTGTTAACATATGTCAGTGCTATGTAACTTTGTGTAGTGATAGAAGTACTGTGGAGCTATCCAGAATTAGCTAATGAGTTCTTAAAACATGGCTAGTTGAGAAACTGAATTTTATTTATCTGTAATTCAATTGAAATGGCCACACAAATAGTTACTGTTCTTGACAGTACAGAACATGTAAAATCCTAGGAATAGTAAAAAGGTGCTCTGTTTGCTAGTATTATCACGTTTTAAAATTAAATTGACTCCTCTGCTTAAACACTTTCCATGCCATAACATAATACGACTTGTGACCCTACCACTTGAGCTGCTCTGTGTCCTACAGCCGCTTTATCCATATCCGTGCTGGGAACAGAACCTGAGTCCTCTGGAAGATCAGTGGACCCAAGCTCTGAACTTTTAAAGGAGCTTTTCTATACTGACCTATGCTTTATTTGATCATGGTTAGGGAACTTCCAAACCAATTAGGATACAGTTACTTATTTTTACAAAAGCAAGCGGGGTGGGAGGAGGATTTGTTTTATTGGAAAACTGATTCAACGGGTGGGGGGCACATCAGTGAGGCAAATGTGAATACTTTCTTCTCATTAGATAAGAATAAACCAAGATTTTAAATAATCCTCTTTAATTTAGAACACAAGAAAAGGTATCATTAAGTAAAAGGCAGTGGGCATTTCCACCAAACTGTCTTTTTAGTAGCTCCACTCCCTTTTCACTCTTTACTGTCATCTTGGGCTTCCTGTGGTTCTACCTTGCATTGTAAGAGAGACAGCACAAGGGTGAGAGGATTGGGCTATGTAACAAATTAATTGCATGCACGGATAAAACTGCCAAAGAACACTCGTTTTTTTTTTAAAGATAAGAGGTAACAAATGCTGGTAGATAAAGAGAATTTTAGTGTATTGTTGGTAGAAATGTAAATTAGGATAGCCACTATGGAAAACAATATAGAGACACCTAAAAAAATCAAAAGTATAATTGTCACATGACCCAGTAATCCTTTTTTCTGGGCATATGACCAAAATAAACGAAGATACTAGCTTCTAAAGATATTGATGTATATCTTCATTAAAGCATAACACTTGATCGCCAACATAGGGAAATAATGTATGTGTCTATTGATGGGTCAGTGGATAAACTGAAATACACTTGCTTTCATTATTCTACCTTAAAAAAATCATGCCATGGCCACAATATGTATAAGGTTGTAGTATATTACAGTAAATAACAAGGCCAGGAAGTAAATAAAGTGTGTGTGTGTGTATGTGTGTGTATACGTGTATGTATGTGTATGTGTGTGTTCGTGCGTGCACGCTCATGGATGATCTGAAAAACAGCAACGAAAGGAATTGAATACCCAGATAGAGATAGTACAGTGTTTCTGCTGCAGTGCTGTGGAAATAAAATGTAAGCCAAAGATGAAAATCACAGTTAGTAGAATATACAGGTCCGAGGATCTGACATAATTAGGAGGAATGCAGCTAATAGTAACATCTATTAGCACCTATGCATTTTCTCGAGAAGGTGTACATTTAAGGTACTGGTGCCACAGCAGATAGAAAGGAAGTCAAGAAATGGTGGGTGTACAAATTTGCTTCTATTGTTTTATATTCTTACAACATAACACATGGTTATATATAAAATCAATCATTTTTGTATGTATATATGCCAAAATATATGGTATAGTAGCTTAAATCAATGTAATAGAAATAGAGAAAAATCTTAAGTGTTAGGACATTTAGCACAGATAAGTAAAGACAGATTAAATAATAAATCCATTTTATTGCCAAGCAAAAGAAATGTTTTATATGGTTAGTTTGTGGTCACCATTGAGTCAGGTATTATATGGAAACAAATAAATGACAGTATATTGGCTAATGTGCTAGGCAAGAGCCTGCTATAAATTTGTTGTTAAATTTGTGCTTTGGGGTGTTGGGAACTTTTTATATGTAATTTTTCAGTAGAAACTTTCTTTTATTCTCTTTGCATGCTACATAATTCATTGACTTTGTCATTTGTTGTAGATTAAAATACAGTTTTAAAATTTCTATGTTTGTTTTGTTTGAGACAAGGTTTAACCTCTAATTGTGTAGCTAAGGAGACCTCAGCTCTTGATCTGTATCCCAGGTGTTGGGATTAGAGCTGTGTGCCACAATGGATTCTCATTTTTTAACTTTCAAAGAAGACTGATATAAATAGTTTGTGTCTGCTGCCATCAGCCAAGTAGAACAAACCTAGAGAAGGAAAGGAGAGGTGACATCTTTTCCCATGGAAGTGGTGCTGTCATTTTTGTTAAGTGTTTCAGATTATAAAGACTTTTCCTTCCTCTTATTTATACTTAACTCAGTACTTTCCAGCCACATGACACTACCTCTAGAAAGACTTACAAAGCCCATGAAAAGGACAAGCATTGAAAAAAATCTTGAGTGTTCTTTTTGCATTTGTTACATGTCTGTTAAATCATTTATGAAATTGCAGCTGCTATTAATCCGTGTATACAACTCTGTTAAGATGTTCAGAAAATGTTTTTCACATTGTCATTGCCAGGTTTAAATTCCAAATGATATAAATTAAGTTGGTGAGATAAATTGCTTGCTGCACAAGCTTGGGACCTGAGTGCAGACTCCAAGTACCATGTTTTAAAAAACCAGACTCCATTTTGTAACATTTTGTAAATTCCAGCTTTAGGAGTGGAGCTCATTGGCTAGCCTGCCTTGCTAAATCTAGGTTCAGTGAAAGACTGTCTCAAAAATAAATAAATACATCAAAATGTAGAAAGCTGGGCTGGAGAGATGGCTCAGTGGTTAAGAGCATTGCCTGCTCTTCCAAAGGTCCTGAGTTCAATTCCCAGCAACCACATGGTGGCTCACAGCCATCTGTAATGAGGTCTGGTGCCCTCTTCTGGCCTGCAGGCATACACACAGACAGAATATTGTGTACATAATAAATAAATAAATGTTTAAAAAAATTATAAAAAAAAAGAAAGCAACTGTGGAAGACACCCAATAGTGGCTTCTGGTATCCAAATACACATACACATCCATATATATCTACATGAACATATACATACATACCACACACATACTCATTCATACCCATTATCTACATGAACACAAACATACATATAACACACATGCAAAACAAAATAAAATTATCCTGAACTGCAGAAAGGAGGGGCCAGAGTCATTAGTAGATGGTGAAGAAAGGGTGACCAAGCTACCAAGGGAGCTCAGGCAGTCCTGCTGTGCAGGTGAAATCTCCACGGGGGTCTTCTCAAGGAAGCCTTCTTGCTGCTTATATTTTACAAGGTAGATTTCTGTTAGATGTAAATGCCTTTTCATAAAAGGGCGGCTTTTCAGAGCCACTCCAGTGCCTGCAGTTTCTCAAAATAACAAACTCAAAATAGGCCAAAGAAGTCTATTTTGGGGTGGCACATTCTGGCCTCCTACAGTCATATTTTTGGGTGGTATATCCTGAGCCCCAGCAGACTCTGCTGCATTAGTGAAGGGGAAGGTGACATTGAGTACCGATGAGCAAAACACCAAGTCATTACTCTATCAGGTTAGTCAAGCCTCCCTCTGTCTCTTCTCATTTCCTTGGTTCAGGCCTTCATCTTTTCTTTCTTGGGTTACATAATTATCTCTCAAAATAGGTTCTTTTCATTCAGTAAATTGTGACAAAAACCACACATAGGACTATTGTGAGTGCAGGGAATTGAGCCTTCAGAAGAGACCTTTGTCCTAAGAGAGCTTCCATTATCTTGCTGACTCCTATGTTTTTATCTCAGTGTGCTCTCTGAAGTATTTTATCCTCCACTTGTAGTACTTAAGTCCAGTACCTTAGCCTTTTGGTATACTGTAGTTACAAGCAGGCACCACACTCTATTAACTTCTTCCTTGCTCTTTTGGATCCCCCACCCCAATGCAAATGTAAACATCCAGTATAGTCAGTTGTCATTTCTGTATTATAGGTTCTATGTATGCAAATTCAGTCAGCTGCAGATTAAAATAAGAACTGCACTAAATGTTTAGGCTTTCTTCTTGTCTTTCCTTACAGTATAGCTATTTACATAGCGTTTGCATTCCATTAGGTATTACAGGTAATTTAGAGATTATTTAAAATGTATTTGGGAGGATGTACATAGGTTATGTGAATGCTATGTCATAGTATATGAGACTTTTGAGCCTCTTTTAGATTTTGGTATCTTTAGAGGTGGGGACTGGAAACAATTTCTTGTGGATATTAAGGGACTGCTTCATTTTCTTAATCCTCATCCATTTAGCATCTTAGTGAGGTATTTTTATTTTTGTATGTATGTGCATTTTTAATGCTCTGGGTGATGCAAGTCTTGTGATTTGCAAAATGTAAAGTTCTTTCTAATACTCCCAGGGAGAAATTCTACCAAACCCTGTCTTAGACACACTTCTTAGTGCTTCCATAGTAGATGGACACTATGTTACAGTGATCTTCATAACAGGCCTTCATAATTGAGTATATCATCCATTCACTTATGTTATAGGTTATGTTAAGACCTAGAAAGCTATATTAACTTATTTTTTTAAAACGTGTATTAATTATTTAATCTTTAATGTTTGAGTATTTTGCCTGCATGTATGTATATGTCCCTTGGGTGTGCCTGGGGCCCTTGGAAGTCGGAAGGTGATATTGGATACTCTGGAACCAGAGCAGAGTCATAGGTGGTTGTAAGCCACCATATGGAGTAATGAGAATTGAACCTAGTCCTCTGCAAAAGCAGCAAATGCTTTAAACTGTTGAGTCAACTCTCCAGCCCCAGTACATGCATTTTCTCAAGGACTTTTTTGTGTAGGTTCTGGGTCTTGATTGATTGGTTTGATTATTTATTTTGTGCATGTGTGTCTGTGTGTATAGGTGCACAAGAGTGTGTGAGTGTGTGTAGAAGGCAGAGGACAAAGTAAGTTCTGGTGTCAGGCCTCAAGGGCCATCTCCTTTTTTTTTTTTTTTTTTTTTTGAGTATTTTCACTGGCTTGAAACTTACCAAGACTAGCTGGTCCCCAACCCTAGGCATTTGCCTGTCTTTGCTTCCATAACACTGAGATTGCAAATGTACTTATACCATGCTTGACTTTCTTAAAGTGGATTCTGGGCATTGAACTTGGTCCTCATACTTGTAGTATAAGCCCTCAACTAACCAAACCCCTTGTTTTATATATAGTTTTGAATTGACTTCACATTGTAGCTTATTACTTTTGGGGACATGTAGAACATTTTACAGTAGGATATTTTGTTATAAGTTGTGAACAACTGATTTACAGACAGACTTTTGGACAAAATTGGGCTTCAGATTGACAATTACATTTTTGAAAAAAGCAAAATATATTTTTGGTCATTTTGTTTTGTGCTTTCTTAGTCACTGAGTTTGAGTGATATGAAGGAAAAGAATCAAAAAGGAGAGAAGGGAGTGACTTTATAGTATTTCAGGCAATTTTGATTTTTAAATTTTTATTTAGTTCCTGTTGCTCAGAATGTCATTATGCATGGTAAGGTGCTAATTCAAAATTTACTTATTCTGTGGCAGAAGACAAGTGTATTAGGAGGTTGGACTAGGGATGGTGGCACATATGTGTAATCCCAGCATTCAGGAGGGATTGCTGAAGCAGGGAAGGAAGACTGTGAGTTTGAGGTCAGCATGGTCTACATAGCAATTTCTAGGACTGTATAACAGAACTCAAAAAGAAAAAAAAAAAGAAAACAGAAAATGAAAAAAAAGTTTGAGATAATCATCATACTATTTAAAAATCTTTCCTCCCATCTTTCTCTGTTGAGATAAAATAGGGTTATTAAATAAATACTATGGACAATTTTGATTTAAAGCCACAAAAGGGCTAATAGGTTTGATGACAATTAAAGTAAAGATGCAGACATCTAATTTTTAAATGTTGATTGAATAAAGAAGGAGCTTTACATATGTACATGAATTTGGGGGGGGACTGGAAAAGATAGCCTCTTCTGTTTTATGATATATTTGTTTGTTTGCTCATTTATTAATACATTTATGTATAATAGCACACTTTTTTATTTAAATCTGTGCAGAGGATTGGGTCACTGCCACCATAGTCAAGATACAGAAAAGTACTGTCTGTTCCAGAAACTAACTTCATGCTATTCTTTGGCGGTTAAACCTCTTCTACCCCAATATGGCAGACCACTTGAGTGGTTCTTTCTGTGGTAGAAATAAAATCATATATAGCCTTTTGACTATTGTTTCTCTTATGTAACACAATCTATTTAATATTTGTGCTATTGTGTATCAATAGATTATTTCTGTTTTTTGTTGTTATTGAGCAATAGTTTATCTATTACAAGGATATATGGTTACTGTCCCATTAAAGGATAGATTCAGTGTTTGGTAGCTGCAAACGAGGTTGCTGTAAACATGTGTAGACAGGTCCTGGATTGTCTAAGTAGGCTCCAAATGTCATTACCAGAATTCTTAGAAAACTGGCAGGATCTTTCTGTGTGTATGCCTGTCTCTGTCTCTCTCTCCATACATACACCCCACCCTCACACATGCACACACAAACATCTATCCATGCTGATGCAAAGATTCAGCGTGATTTGAGGAATGCCAGGAGCCATGAGAAAACTGAAAAGGTCTGTAGAATGATTGTGTTCCAACTAGCACCTTGGTTTCAGTCCAGTAATGCTGATTGCAGACTTCTGACCTCTTGAAACAGTTGATTCATGCATGACATGGGAATGAACTTTTCCTTTAGACTTGGGTCTCACCTCTTCATGTTTAGTCATACTCTGAAGTCCTGTAAATCCTGAAACCTGAAATTTGGTCTTAAGCATTTTGAATAAGGGCTGCATTGGCTTTTTAAAAAGCTGTTCTAAAGCATATATAGAACTATTTTATCACGATATCTTTTGTGTGTGTGTGTGTGTGTGTGTGTGTGTGTGTGTGTGTGTACATACAGTCACTCACCCACCAACCACCCGTGGAGGTCAGAGGGCCTCTGGGGAGTTGGTTCTCTTCTTCCATCTTTATGTGAACTCCAGGAATTTAACTGGGATCACCAGGCTTGTGTCCAGCAAGCCTACATTTCAATATGATTTCAATTTATTTCCCCAATGGTTGTTGTGTAAAGCAGCTTTTCATGTGCTTAGTTTCTGAAATGAGGTATTCTTTTCTGGTTCCTGACAGATTTGCTCAGTAAGGGAAATGAAGTATGAATTGGCATTTAATGAACTGTATTGGTTAGTTCTGAGGTTGCAGTGACAGAAAACCTAGAGTAAAAAGGGTGTTTTGGTAATGTATAGTACCAACCCATAGAAGTAGTAGGGCTAGAACTTACCTAAATTCAATTCCCTCTAATTTTCCAAAAACCCCAACGAATGCCTGAAAAGTGGGGTAATGCTGAACCCTGTATATACTATTTTTTTCTTATTTACACACACAAAAATTAGGTGTACTCATATTATAAATTCCATGCAGTATTTTGTGGCTAAAATTGATTGTGGTTAACTGAAACCCAGGAAGATGGAGGGGATTATTGTGTTGCCTGTTCTCTAATTGCCCTCCCTCTCTTTGGGTGCATTGTCTTCTGTATCAGACATCTTCAACTGATTGGGATCAGGATCGGAAGTGTCCTTCTGCCTTAGTGACCCTAGAATGGAGAAAAACATATCTTCTGTGCAGACCTGGCTCAGGAAACTGTTTTTGGCTGAGCATTGAGTCACGTGCATATCCTTAGAGTCTTTGTTCTGACCTGTTTATTTTAACATGAAATTAATGTGATTATGGACTGCTGAGAGGGCTCAGGGGGTAAAGACACTTACCACCAAGCTTGATGATCTGACTTCAATTCCTGGAACCGTTAAGATGGGAGGCGAGAACCAACTCCTGCAAGTTATCATCTGACCTCTACACATGTACTGTGGCATGTGAGGCTTCCCTCTACAATAAATGTAATAAATCATAAAATATGCAATACAAACAAAACAAACTATCTCCTGATAGCTTTCTTTGTCTGTAAGTGATCTATTATCAAAGTCAGAAATGGGAGTCTTTGATTCCTCTCTGATTTACTATAAGAAATAGCCATTTTCTTCCATCTCCGAACCATCACCACGCTCATTATTTTAGAGAGTCTGTCTCTCTGCTGTCCCTGTATATGCAGAGTTTATTGATTCAGCCTTTTCATGGCCTCCCACTAGGTCTCTGCAAGGTGTCAGTTTGTCATCTCCCATCTCTTGCTAAGCGGTCTTTTCGCTTCACAGAACTAGTTATCACAACTGAAAATCACTGTACCCATCTCTTTATTGTTACCTTTTTCTTGCTATAGTATAAACTGCATGAGTTAAGGACAGCGTCTTGTTTACTCCTATCTTTGTATTCCTCAAATAGTATGGGGCATATTGTAGATGCCTGATAGGTTTTTGAATGAATGAATCCAAAGATATATATGATAATATATATATTATAAGCTTGGGTCAATTATATATATAGTATATAATTGACATATATATTATATAATTGATACAAGTGCCCTTATGGGGTAGAGTTTGGTTGGATAAACGTAAACTCAATAGCCACTGCAGTAGGTTCCAAGTGAACTTGTATGAAGATGCTATGTGTGGTGCTGTCTAGTTTTTGTGTTTTTTTCCTTAAATAATAGTGATTAATAGTAGTACAAATCATGATAGTAATGTTTTGTTTGGGCAAAAATAATTTCAGAGATGTATCCGTAGGCATAGACCTAAGCCAATAATTTTAAATTGCCACTCCAAAGTAGAAAAGTGCCCATTTCTTTTCTTTCTAAAATTATTTTGTATGTGTAAGGGTGTTTTGCTTCCATGTATGTCTTTATACCACATGCATGTAGTTCCTGCAGAAGCCAGGTACTGAAGTTAAAGACAGTGGTGCTTCCGTATCTGGCAATCCAGCTCAGGTGCTCTGGAAGGGCAGTCAGTGCTTTTAACCACAGTATAGCTGCAGCCCCACCTTTGCTTCCTTAGTGAGGTAGATGAGATGTGACATGTATGTGTGCCAACAAGCCATTTTGAAACATTAATAATTGCATTGATTTTTCACACTGCTCATGTTTTTTCTTAGGTATTTGTTTAGTTTGTATTGTTGTTTTCGGACATGCTCAGTTTGATCTTTCTATTTATAGCTACTCTCTTAACCAACTGTCAGAAATTTAGGGCAAAGAGAATCTGGTGTCAATAATGGTTGGACCCATAGTGGTGCTGCACAAATGGCTTTTAAGCCTGACTAGAATGACTATTAAGTTAGTGATGCTTAGGCTTGTTACATATTTTGTCATGCAAACCCAGTACTATCCCACCCTCAAAGATGAAAGGAAGCACCAGGTCAGCAGATGTAAGTCTAGACCCTCACACTCTGGTTCTCTGGAGGAGTTGTACATACAGAGAAGAGTTTGGAGCTGGTAAAAGACTTGTGTCGAAAGAAGCCAGGCAGAAGTCTTGGACTTTCTTAAAGCCTTCAGGGTAAGCCAAGATTTCTGAATGTGTGCCAGAATTAGTAACTAATTGTACCCTTGTGTACAAATGTCATCCTTTTTTTCCCCTCATAGAAAACTAGTATTTTGATAGCTCACTCAGCGAGTAATTAGACTAAATGATCTTCGGACCTATTAATTGTTTAAGTTTTTGGATTGGTGTTGAAGGATATTCCCAGATAAGCTTACATACTCCTTCCAGCTATCTATCATAAAGATTGGAAAGGTAGTGTTTGGGGTTTTTTTGTTCTTGTTTTTTGGAAAGATAGTGTTTTAAGATTTGTGTTTAAGTCTCTTGAAAAACAAACTTGGATTTTTAAGTTTATTTTCACTTAATAGACTTCAGAATTTTTGGAAATTAAAAATCATAAGCAAGTCACATTGTAGAACTTGTCCTCTATTTTTAGGTTTCAGTTTGGAAGTTGTAAGAATAATGTAATTGAGATAATAACTATGACAGCCTTATCTTTAAAGGTTGTCACTCCAGAATTGTTTTTGTTGCTGCTATTAGACAAATAAGTTCTTTTTCTGTAACGAGATACTGCATACATGGAATTTTAACTTAACTGATTATGGAATGTAGTTAATTCAGATCTTTTGATTTGACAAAGGATGCTAATGTTTGTAGCAAAGCAGAAAACACCAAGTAGGATATAAAAAAACACACAGGTCCATGTTTCAGTCATCTTAGGCTTTTCTCTTTGCCCATACTTACTTCTTTGATGAGACACTGTTGGAAAGCGCTTTCCATCCTGATGTGCATATCGTGCATCCAGAGTGCAGTTACTCTGAAATGTTCTAAAACATCAGCACTAAAGATGATACTGATAATTTTATTCTTATATAAAGTAATAGCCAGTTCTTACTATATCTCAATTCCTATATCTCAGTTCTTACTTTATTTCATTTAAATCTAATAGATCTTATTACTCTTAACCTTGTTTTCTTTTTTTCAGTTTTGTGGGTAAATATTTACAGTGCTTTCATTGATGTATCTTTAGTAATTGATAACTAAACCAGGCAGCGTTATATTCGAGACGCTGGAGTGATAACTCAGTAGCTAACAGCACTTGTTCTTTTGCAGAGAACTAGGGTTTGTTTCCCAGGACCCAGATGACGGCTCACAACCACCCATGACTCTAGTTACAGGGGATCAAATGCCTTTTTCTGACCTCTTCAGGTACCAGGAATGCATGAGTTGCATATCCATACATATAGGCAAAACATTTATACACATAAAATCCAAAGGAAAAAAAAACTATTTTAAAAATGAATGATGAAATGTGATCAGAGACACTTGGTTTAAAAGCTAACTTTGTACAGGGTGCTGTGCATTCAGAATTTTGTATACTATAGTTTCTGTTCAAGGCCACTTACAAGCTAAAACTTTTTTTTAAAAAAAGATTTATTTATTTATTATGTATACAACATCCCTTTCCATGTATACCTGCACACCAGAAGGGGGCACCAGATTTCATTACAGATGGCAGTGGGCCACCATGTGGTTGCTGGGAATTGAACTCAGGACCTCAAGAAGAGCAGTCAGTGCTCTTAACCGCCCAACAAGCTAAAACTTTATAGACACCATGTATTCATTTTTTATATTTCTTTATTCAAATTTAAAATTGCAGTCTTAAGATATCTTTCATTGGTGTAGAGTTGTGCCAATATAATTGTAATTAGCCACTTAATTTTATTTTTCTGCCTGCCTGCCTACCTACCTGTCTTACTTATCTTATTTATCTATCCCCCCATCCCCCCACCCCCCTACCCACCAATCGATCCATTCAAGACAGGGTTTCTCTGTGTAGCCCTGACTGTCCTGGAACTCACTCTATAGATCAAACTGTCCTCAAACTCAAAGAGATTTGCCTGCCTGTGCCTCTGAGTGCTGGGATTAAAGGTGTGTGATACCACTACCCGACTACACTTAGTTTTAAATTAATTAAAAACAACTTAATGACAGTACCACTAACCCACACTTGGCTAGTGACTACTGTCTTAGACAGCTCAGACACAGATCATTTTCTTTGCCTTAGAAGTTCTTAGAACAGTCTAGACAGTGATAGAGATGCTGTTAGCAGGTGGAGCATTTCTCTTATGTATGTAGTGTGTGTTCATGTATGTATGTGTGTTCGTGTGGAAGCTGGGATTTGACATCAGGAATCTTCTTAAATCACTCTCTACCCTGTCCATTGAGGCAGTTTGTTGCAGTCAAATCCAGAGCTTGCTAATATGCTAGTTTGGCTAACCAGCTTGCTTTAAGGATTCTGTTTTTGCTATAATTACTAGCCAGCCTCCATGCCCACCCTGTGTTTACATGGGTCATAGAAATTCAAACTCCACTCTTAACACTTGAATGGCAAGCACCTTAGTTATTGAGTCATACTTCTAGCCCTAGGTTTCAGGATTTTTGGAATTAAAAATGTTGGTTTCAGATTATCCTAATGAGATCATTGTGATTTAGTGTCTGTGCAGCAAGTCACCTTATTTTTTATTCATCATGTTAGGCTGAAGTATTTGGGTCTATGCAGAGTAGAATTTACAAATGCATATTCTATGTAAAGAACTAATTCTAAATATATTGTTCCTTGTCATGAAACAAGATAATGAGAGATTGACTTCATGGAATTTAAATTGATTGGCATTATGATGTTAACAATTGAAATTGTAATCAACCTACTTGATTTGGGAAAATTTTATTGTTTCAAGCTAACTCAACTTTACTTCTCCATCTCAAGATGCTATGGATTGAAAGTGTTGTTTAGAGCCTGAACTCAGTCCACTTGCTTGGAAAGTACCCACTCTAGACTGGCCACTGGCTTTCACTATTGCCAATTCGTTGTGATTGCTCTTTGTCATTACTCATTATGGCTACCTTTGACTAGATTTATGGATGACTTGGGAGTAGGGAACCCTGGTGTATATTCAGAATACTCAGAGACCTAAAGAATAATCATACCAAATATACCATTTTGCAGATGAACGGCCCTCACATCTCTGTAGTTGGAGAATTAGGATTAGAGAACTTATTTTCTTTCAGGGTATCTACCACCTTTAGCTATTGATTTATTGATATGAAAGAGGACCTAAATTAATCTGGGTTGAGGCTACTATGAACATAAGAACTATGCTGTTGTAAAATAAAAGTTACTTATAAATAAATCCTTATCTCAACACTGTCTCGTTTTTCATAGTCTATTCTTGGGGGTATTTATGTATTATTTTTACAAATTACTTATTTTGGGATCTGGAGAAAGGACTCACCAGTTAACATTACTGGCTGCTCTTTCAGAAGACCTGGATTTGATTCCTAGTACCCACATTATAACTCTCAGTTATCTATAACTTCAGTTCCAGGAAATTCAATGTCATTTTGTACCATTATCTACAAGCAGTAGATGTGCAAGAGGTGCACATATATGCAGGTAAAACACTCACCATCCATTAAAAATGATTTATTAATTATCTATGTATGTATGTATGTATGTGTGCACCTGAGTGTGGGTTAGTGTATGTGAGTGCAGTGCCCGTGTAATCCAGAGAGGATATTAAGATCCCTTGGAGCTGGAGTTACAGGTACTTGTGAGCTGACCCTTGGTACCAAATTGTCCTTTGGGAAAGCAGTACATAGTCCTTAAGTGCTGAGCCATCTCTCCTGCCCCAGATGTTGTAGTAGTTTTAGAAACGACAGCATTATGATCTTAAAGTGTTTGGGGGTTTTAGACTAGACTAAATTGACTAGCTCAAAAAAGGGGTGAGGTAATAATTGAGTTGGTAGAGTGCTTGCCAAGAAGGCCCAAAACTTGGGTTTGCTACCATGTAAACTGAGTATGATGGTACATTCCTGTAATTTCAGTACTGAGGAGGGGAAAGGCAGAGGATCAGAAGTCCAAGGACACCCTTGGCTACACAATGACTTTGGGGCCAGACTGAGATGCATGAGACCCTTTTTCAGTAAAATAAAATAAAATTAACTGGTTTCTTAACTTAAATACTGCAAGTTTGACTTTTTCATGTATTATATTTGGGGATAGCTAAGGCATATGGTGGTAGAGTGTTCATTTATAGAAACTAATAAAACTCAGTGAGCTCCAAGTTCAGAGCTCTTAATTTTATAGCCTAGTTTACAGTTTTGCTTTCAGTGTAACTGTTATGCACACACACGTTTGTACATAGGCTACAGATGCACAGCAGAGTGCTAGAACAGCAGTCTTTCCTAGGTAGAGACAAGACTATGTTACTAAATATCTGAACTATTTATTAAAATTCAGTGTTGGTTCCCCAATGAAAAATTGAAAATGGTGGGTGTACATTAGGTATTTTTATAATTGTTATTTGATAGGATACTCTTCTCAGAAACATTACTGATTTATTTCTGTGGCACATGCTTTAGATGGAATGGCAGATCGGGTCAGATTTTTTTGCAGAAATTATTTCTCTGTCAGGCTAGAACCCTCACCTCTTTCTCCCAAGGACTGAGAACAGTTTTAGTAGGGACTCTTTATTTGGGAGCCAAGACTTTCATTATGGGGTTTTCTTTTTTCCAGTGACAGTTCCCTTTTCTGCAGTTGTGCCCTCAGTGGAGCAATGCATCTGTGTACACATAGACTTGCAGAATTGGAGTCTGTGCAGCATGTTATCTTTGTAGACATCTTTGTGCCATACCAATGTGCACAGAGGAGTTCCTGGAAGATAGCTTTTCTATTCTTGCCCCTCCTTTCAACTTTTAGATCTGGTGACTTTACATAGATAAACTTCTAGTTAGAAAAACAGCAGAAGAAATTTAACATCTGCCAAAAAATTGGCAGTGTAAAACCAAGCTGGCTGCTTCAGCCTCCTTCCCTGATCTCTGTAGATGTATAGCCTTATTTGTCAGGCTTTCCTTATTAAGCATTACATCACTGTGCACTCCATCTTTACATCACCCTGGCTTTTCTTTTGAAAGCCACTGTCATCAGGTTTTAACTTGTTAACCCCTTAAGGCTTTGTGTTGTACATGAAGAAGGAAGAACTATTTAAGTCTGAAAGAAGAATCTTAATTTGATATTATGTTGACATAGAGTATGCTCATGTGTGTGGAAAAGATAAGGTACTGATTACCTCAAATTGTTAGATTCGTGTTTTGAATTTTTTTTTTGGAAGAAAGCTATTTTCTCAAAGAATTTTGAAGACAGCTTAGGAAACTACTGATTTTTAGAATGCAAATATTTACTGTGGTTGAATTCATAAGTGTAGTAAGAGGCGAGTGGGCCACATTCCTGGCACCCGGCTAGCTTAACCCTTGAAATAATTACACAGAAACTGTATTTATTTAAATACTGCTTGGCCTATTAGTTTTAGCCTCCTATTGGCTAACTCTCACATCTTGATTTAACCCATTTTTAATAATCTGTATAGCACCACAAGGTCGTGGCTTACTGGGAAAGATTCCTAACCAGCGTCAGTCTCAGACAGGAGTTATGGCGTCTGCCACACTACCTTCTTCCCAGCATTCTGTTCTGTCTACTCCACCTACCTGATTTCTGCCCTATCAAAAGGCCAAGGCAGTTTCTTTATTCACCAATGAAAGCAACACAAATACAGAAGACCCTCTTACACCACATAAGAACCAAAATTTGAAAATTACTTTTATTTATTGATGTTTCTCATCTAGACTATAGATAGATGAACTGTCGTTTGTTCTTATAGAGAATGTTACAACAACAAAAAGGAACAAACTGTGATATATAGCAGTTACCATGAGTAAATGTCAGATGTGCTGTGGGAAAGGGGCCAAAGGCTACTATGTAATTCTGTTTATATATAGAAGTGCTTTGATTTCTGTTGTATTTCTGGAAGTAGTGAGTGTAAGTCCTCTACCATGGAGCCACACCCCAGTCCAGAAGTACAGAACTGTAACTGCTGGTCCGCATCAGGCATAGCCTTATGCAGAGTTGAAACTGCTTCATTTGTTCACTGTTACTGCATTAAGGAAGAGAATTGTGATTCTTATTTTCAAGATTGCTAATAAAGTTGAGTATCCAGAACATTGGCCCGCCAGTGTTTTTAAAGAAAAAGCAAAACCAAAAGTTGTTGGGTTTATTTTGTTTTGTTTTGCTTTTTAAAGAAAAACAAAATCCCAACTTGTTATTCTTTCCTGAAGCTTAATGACATGGCTAAACTCTTAGTCTTTAAAAAGCTTTATAATTGATGGAGCTAGTGATAACTCAGTGGTTAAGAACATTTGCTGCTCTTGCAGAGGACTTGGGTTTGTTCTCAAATACTATCATGGCAGCTCATAACCTTCTGTAACTCCAGTTGGAGAAGACCCAGTGCCCTCTTCTGGCCTCCATGGGCACAGCACACATGTGGTACACTTGCATACACAGGCAAAACACTCACATACATAATAATACATATTTGAAGCTTCGTAGTTCTTTAGAAAATAACATAAGATTCTCCCTGCGCCCCAGGTACCAGTCCTTTGTGTTTGCAGTGGTTTGGGACAGCCGTATCTTCAATAGGTTCAATGGGGCACCTTGAGTTGTTCCTTAATATGCTCCTTGCTATGCTATCACACACTTAGTGTGTCTGCACTATTCTTTTAGTTGCAGTATATGACCTAAGAACAGGGAGTTGGCTTCATTATAGCTTTATTTCTCAGCACCTACCTCAGAATCCTTATAAATACAATGGCTAAATGGTGTGTGGTGGAGGTAACATTAAAGATGAGACTAGTATGATATGAGTTCATTAAGTTTATAGTCTGCTAAGACGGCCATATCCAAGTCTCATAGATGAGGTGGCTCAAACAGCTGATATTTGTTTTACCATGGTTTTGCATGCTAGAAATTCAAATGAGCGTCCAATGAAGTTTGTTTCTGGTGAGACTTCTTGCCTTGCAGATTGATGTCGTCTTGCTATGTCTTCTCATGGCATTTTTCTATGCTTATATTCTTGTAGTGTTTCTTTCTTTTGATTTTTCGAGACAGGGTATCTGTTTCTCTGTAGCTTTGGAGCCTGTCCTGGAACTGGCTCTGTAGACCAGGTTGGCCTTGAACTCACAGAGATCCACCTGCTTTTGCTTCCTGAGTGCTGGAATCAAAGGCATACACCACTACTGCCTAGCGTGTTTCTTCCTCCTAAGAGATATCAGTCTTGATAGATTAGGACACTGTTCTTTGACCTCATTTAGCTTTAATTGCTTTCTTAAAGATTTTGTTTCCGAATACAGAGAGATACTGTGAATTAGGACTTCAACATATGCATTTTGAAGGGAAGGCAATTTGGTTCACTGACTTCCTACAAATAGATGAGTATGCTGCTTTAGTTGAGTATGCAGCTTGCAGAACAGGTTCATTTTGGCTCCCAATCCATTATGGCAATCATATCAGCAGGAACTGGAGGCAGGTGATAACATTGTCCTCAACCAAGAAGCCCCAGAAGTGAATGCTGGTGTTCAGCTAACTTTTTCCTTTTTATACAGTTTAGACCCTAGACTGTAGGAATGGTGTTGCTCATGGTCACATGGGTCTTCCATGCTCAGGTAAACCTTTGTGAATGCACCCTCATAGACACACCCAGAGGCATGTTTTCTATGTTCATTCTGAATCCAGTTAAATTTATGCTAAAGACTAGCTAGGTATGCCAAGTTATTAAGATACCTAGCAGTATACCAGTCCAGACCTAGCCAGAGAGACACAAGTCAATACTAGACATTTCTTTGGAGAGAGTAGTATAGAGAGCTGGTAAAGCAGATAGATCTGAAATGAAAAAAAGGAACACTGAAATAACACAGAGGAGGTATTAATTTACTGAAGCAGTTATTAACTCTTTGGCTGAGGGAACCAAGAGAGAAGTTTGAGTTTTTCAGTGGTTGGAGAAGCAGCTACACAGGGCTATCTCAACTTTGTGAAGAGGATCCACTGCCTGGTTGCTTCCAAAGGCTTGGACAAAGGACCCCCCACAATGCTGGGGCTCCTTATGACAGTGATTCTCAACCTTCCCAATGCGGCAACTTTTTGATACGTACAGTTCCTCAATGCTGTGGTGCCCCCCAACTGTAAAATTATTTTCATTGCTACTTTATAACTGTAATTTTGCTACTGTTATGGTTGTGATGTAAATATCTGTGTTTTCTGATGGTCTTAGGTGACAGCACTGCCTTATGAGGATATATTGCCCCACTAATGGCAGTATTTGTGAACATGATGAGTCTAGTCCTGAGAAAAACTGAAACTATAAATGACTACAAATGCTAGCAAAAGGTCCAATAGTAGGATGGTACTTGTAGGACTATAACATAGACCGGAAGGAGCACATTTGCCTTTTCTTCATCTTTATCTCTGTGCACATGCATGCATGTGTGTGTGTGTGCACGCATGCGTGCACATGCGTGCACGTGCATATGTGCATGCTCTATTAATGATGACTAATAGAAAGGCATCTGGCAGAGGAAAACTAGAGTATATAGAGCATAATGAAGAATAATGTAGAGGGGTGGTGTGGGACCATGGTCTGTATTCTGTCAATTATATTTTAAATAAACGCTGATTGATCAGTAGCCAGGCTGGAAGTATAGGTGGGACAACCAGACAGGAAGTAGAGGCAGGTCAGTGAGAACAGGAGAATTCTGGGAAGGAGGAAGCCCATTCTTTGGCAGTCCTGATCTATCCACAGAAGAAGCAAGATGTGACTGCCTCACTGAGAAAGGTACCAAGCCATGTGGCTAACATAGACAAGAATAATGGGCTAATATAAGTTATAAGAGTTAATAAGAAGCCTGAGCTAATGGGCCAATCAGTTTATAACTAATGTAGACCTCTGTGTGATTTTTTGGGGACTTAATGATTACGGGAATTGGGCAGGACAGAAATCCCCAACAACAGAGGGGTGAGCAGGAACCGAGACAGGATCTTATAGCTGATACAGTTGGTATTGATGTTAGGGTAGCCTCTTGGAAATTCAGTTTGGCAGTATGTATCTAAAATTGTAGCTGTGTGTATACTTTTTGGCCCAGTAGTAATTCAAGCTTGTGGCATGATCAGCAGTTATTCTTGGTAAACCTCGAGAAAAGTGGTGCTGCTCATCAGTTTGTTCAAGTGGATTAAGTACATAGAATTACAGTCTTTTTAAACTGCTGTGAACACGGAGGTCTTGTTTAGTAGCATTTTGTTCCTCTTAAGCCATTGGAATGTGTTTGTTTGTATATTTATATGTATGTGTATCTTAGCATAGAAATATTCTTTTCTTAACGCTCTTGTATTCAAGTAGGTAATTTCTAATGTTAATATAAAGATTTAGGAAACCTTAATACACATGTGTATGTAAATATCATATGTAGACATAAATTAGCACATAGAAAATTTTAATCACCACTATTGAAAGTTAAAATAAAGCAAATACTTGTCCAGAGTTAAGAAATGTCAGCTTAAATGAGATTTGAAGACTAGGCATTCTTTCAAAAAAGGTAGCAGAAACCACAGTTTATCAGGTATTGCTTATATTTGAGTCACATTGCTGTATCTCAGTCTTCAAGATTACTTAAAGGTTAAGTGTGTTGGTTATCATACCCCTTTGTACTAAAGACATGTCTTGTCTAGAATAATGCTAGAACTGGGAGAACCCAGTGTGTCTCTAAGCAATATTCCAATTGATTCTCAAGGGACAGACACAAGGGACTGCCAAGGAAGGGATAAAATAATTTGGAGAAAGAACATAAGGTATTAACCTTGGGCCAGGTGTGGTGATTCAAGCCCTGTCTCAGCACTCAGGAAGCAGAGGCAAGAAGGTGATTGCAAGTCCAAGGCCAGCCAGGCTTACAGTTTAAGTTCCAGATATCAAGACTGAAATCAACAAAACTCTTTGTAAACAGGTGAGTAGATTAGGAGTGGAGGAAGGTGGAATGCTAGGGAGGTTGGTACTTGGAGAGGGGATTGGATGCTAGCTAGCATGTAGCAGTTAACCATTGGAATGTTAGGTTGAGCCTTGTGAGTAATTGGGTAAAACATTTCAGGATTAATCTGACAGCAGTGTGTAGAAAACAGTTACAGGACATAAAGCCAAGGGTGTCAGTACATATAAGAGATTGCATGTTAAACCTCATGAGTCAGGCATATAAAAGAAACTGAAGTAGAAATGAGAACAAAGGAATCATCATTTGGAAAACATGTTTGGATGACTGAGGAAGATGGGGTGTCACTGACAGAAAACGGCTCTCAGATAATCCCTAAACACTCGAAAGATAAACCTCCACAGCTTCCTAGGATTAAGTTTAAATTCAGCAGGCCAGCAAGATGGCTCTGCAGGCAAGGGTGCTTGCTGCCAAGCCTGACAGTCTGAGTTCAGCCTCAAGGAGGGAGAACCAGCTCCCAAAGGCTGTTCTCTGATGTCTCTGTACAAGGGTGGCATATGTACACATGTGTACACACACAGTAAATAAATGTAATAAAAATGTTTAAAGAAATTAAATTTGACAAGCATTTCTATTATTGTTTGTCACCCAGCTGAGTAATAGAAAGTCATTTAGTTTATCTGTTAGATGATTGCTTTCTTATCTAAATTTATAAATTGACATATATAGTAAAAATGGAAGCTGAAATTGATCTTTACTAACCTAATTAACTTTCCTTTGCCATCAATCTTACCATTGTATCTAATTGTTGATGCTCTTGAATAAATTAGTGATAAAATTAATTCAATTTAGTTACACCTAATTACAATTCCCCAGATTATAGAATCTAGTGGAGAGGCTTTGCAGAAATAAACACTGTTCTCTGTCACTGTAATCTAATTTCAAGAAAGTCTCATTTTAGTACATTTAGTTCATTTAATACTCAAGGTGATAGTGTGATTGGAAGAATTAAGAGTATGACATAAACTGTCAGAAGGGATTTGGAAGGAGCTGAAGCTGTGGAAGGTGATTATAGGGAGGAAGTGGACTGCTCAGTAAAACGGAGATTGAAGACTTAACCTGGCTAAAGGGGAACATGGTGCTTCGGTGTTTTTACCACCACCTCTCAACTTATTGTTTTAGAAAGACTTATTTTATTTATGTGCTTGTTTGTGTTTGGATGCTGTGTGGGTGGGTGCCCATGGAGGCCAGAGCAGAGTGTTTGATCTCTTAGAACTGGAGTTACAGGCAGGGGGTTATAAACTGCCTTGTTTGGGTGTTAGGAACCAAACTCAGGTCCTCTGGAAGAGCAGTAAGCTCTCTTAACCACTGAGCCATGTCTCCAGCCCCCTAGTACTCAACTTGAAAGTTTTTTTTCATTTCTTCATGATGGCATTCCTGAGAATAGTCTTTATCTTTTAGTTATTTATTATATATATAACAGGATGTTTTTGCAATAGATATTTTCAGTGTTTTACATCTGCTAAAAATTAAGTTCTGTGAGTTATATATCTGTGAGAGAAAATTAATTTGCAGTTATATTTACCTGATTGTTGGAGAAGAAATGGTCAGGACAAGCAAAGTCCTGAAAATCACTGGGAGACTCAAAGAGGTAGGATCTAGGTTGTCACTTTAAGGGAAAGATTTGAGAGAAGTTTATAGTGGTTCATGCAGAGTAATCTTGCTAGATAAAAGAAATGGTGTCAGAAATAGATCTTTGATAATGAGCATTACTTGATGCACGATTTTTGATTCTTAGACTTGACTTGCAATGAAGTTGTTAAGGTGAGTTATTTTTATGTAACTGGATAAGAAAACTCAGCCTTTATGTAGATATAATAAGTATGAAATAGTGAAATTTTAATTATTAATAGTTGCTTTAAATCGTTTTGATTTTTGTGGAGTACTTCAGTTGCTTTTCTAAATCCAGTCAGCAGTACACATATAAGATAGCATAGGGAATGAGTGTCACAGCAGTAGGTAAAAATATAGGGGTCAAAGTGAGGGCAATTTGTAGTGCACTCAAATCATGTGCTTTGTAAGAACATGATGAACTAGCTATGGTTATTTGTTGCTGTGCTAAAATATACATGGAATAAGATTTTGTGGTCTAGCCATTTTATGCACACTACATAAGTACATTAGTTCATTCAGAGTGTCGTGGAACCATAATTATCATTGTTCATTTCTAAGACCTTTTATCATCTCAGACCTTTTACCCATTAACCAATGACCCAGACCCAGAATCTGCATTTTACTTCTAATTTCTTGAATTTGCCAGTCTTAGGTACCTAATAAAAAAAAATGAAGTTCAAAGTGGCTTTTTATGATGTACTGTTTGGTTTAAAAATGAGTTTTAGTAATTTAGTTCAGCATTTTTTGCATATATTATAGATACTTTGTTTCAGGTCTGGAAGAATGGTGCATTCGTTATTGTCTTAGGGTTTCTATTGCTTTGAAGAGACACCATGACCACAGCAACTCTTATAAAGGAAAACATTTAATTTGGGTGGCAGCTTACAATTTCAGAGGCGAGAAACATGGTAGCATGCAGGCAGGCATGATGCTGGAGGAGGAGCTGAGAATTACACATCTTGATTTGCAGGTAACAGGAAGTGAGCCTGTTACACTATTCCCAGCTTAGGCCACAGTAACACAGTACCTCCAACAAGGCCATACCTCCAAATAGTGCCACTCCCTATGACTTTATGAGGAACAATTACATTCAAACCACCACAATCATCTATTGTCTCATGTTAGTGTTACTGACCTTTGTCAGTATCATTGTTATATGAATTAGGTACTTCTTGAATGTCTTTTTGTCTTGAGACAGGATCTTCCTGAATACCTGTTCAGATATTTTCTTTATTCTAATTTTCACTAGGCTTTAAAAAGACTGTATCTCAGATGATAAATTTGGAGGTCTCAAAAATGCCCCTTATGTAAGCTATAGTTCATGCTATAAATTGCAAATAACCGAAGTCACGGGATTAGTTTTCTTATTGTGTGTTTTTCAAAGATGGTTTCAAAAGTTCATGTATTTGTTTCAATGCTGCCATCTGGTGACTATTGGGAATATCTCAGCATGGTGCTTAAAGGGGCAGTGAATCTTTATAAAAAGTGGCTTAACACCTTAAACTTGGTGCAACCCATGTCATATAACTGAATGTGGGGCTTAAAAAAAATGTAATAACAGTGGAAGGTCTTGAATGCGCAACAGACAAAAATTAAATGAAAATTTAGTTTATGGTATTGCTCACCTATACCACATTGTACAATTTTCCTGTATCCTTGGTTCGGAACCTACAACACAAGCACTGTGCACTGCCTGAACGGCATCACTGAACATTACCCAGAATGCCTCAGCTCACATTTGAAAAACAGTTCTGAACTCCAGTGTTTTTACCATTCAGTTAAAACGTTTTCTACTGGTACAGAGACATAGTGGTTTATTTGTGGAAAACAGTGACTATTAGTATGCACCTGCTGTCACTCTTCTGCAGTGAGTGTCAAAGCTGTGTCTTTGGATCGTGTTATGTCAGATTGGTTGGTTTTTAAGATTACTATTTGAGTTGCTGACAAATTTCATAAAAAGTTAAATGAATTTGGAGTTTGGTTTAAGACAGAATTTCTGATAATTTTTAAATGGCCCTAATCATACTTCTGACATTTTGTACTATGTATTTAGATTAAAAAAAAAAAAAGCACTTGCACAATAGTAATATTGCTTGATTTTTTTTTTTGAACAGTATTGAAGAGGCACTGTGCCTTTGATTTTTGAACAGTGTTAAAGAGGCACTGTGCCTTGCACTTTCAGACATCCATCCAAGATTTAATTCTTTATGTAAAAAAAAAATAAACCTATCCATTTTATTATGCAAATTTACTTTCATCTTTAATAAATGGTAAAATACCAAAGAACTATTTTAAATTTCATTATGATTTACTATTACTAAATATAATTTGTATGTCTATTTTTTGTGTCTATATAACTGGGGTTGTATAAAAATTTTTTGGGCCAAAAGAGGTCACAGTGAAAGGAAGCCCTGACATAAGCAGCAGACATAAAGCACAACTGGAGTGCTCCCAGAGCCCAGGGCTTTAGAGCACGCGAGGGGAGTGGTGGTGAGGAAGCCTCACCTGCTTGTCCAGGCTACGACATCACTGTGAGACGACTCTGTAAACACCCATGCATCAGTGTACTGTGTTTCATCTTTCTTTCCATATAAAGTACTGTTTTTATTGTTTTTGTTCTGCCAGGTATTCTATAGTGTATGTATGCAGTGTTTATTATTTGTTGTGCACTGTTGTCAGCACTAGTAATGTATTGTGTTAAACAGATTAAAACCAGAACCTCTATAGAGTTTACAGTTGTTGACAGATGTCAGTTAGATAACCATACACATATTAATTACTGAAAAGAATTAAGGGAATAAGTAAAGCAAGGAAGGGCCTTGTGATTATTATGGTGGGTGGATTGCTTTGATGTGTTTATTAGGGTGTTAGAGAAAGCCTTACTGACAAGACTCTAGTAGAGATGAGAAAGATTTAGACCAGCAGTCTATATAGAAGAGAGCAGATCAGAGGCCCTGCTTAGGTTTATCTGACTTGTGAAGAAAACGGAAGCAGAGGTGATGGAGGGGGATGTTGGAGGTTAGAGCAGTAGGTGATGACGTCAGATGTTTTGGTGGGTAGGATTTGGAGTTAGGCTGTCGCAGGTCACACAGGGTCTTGTGGTTCACTTGGCATTTTAATCTGCAACGGAGACTTGTTCTAGATGGTTTGAGGCAACTAAATCACATGCTTCACTTTAACTCTTAACGGGTTCACTCTGGCTGCTGTGTTTAATGGAGTGTAAATTTAGCTGCAGGAATCAGTTTACTTTTATATAAATCATGGGAACAGTAAGGTACAAGGATTATGCTTGGACAGGTCTATGAACAGTCATTATATAGCATATTGTCTGGTTTCTTGTAGACCTTTATGAATTACCAGTACCGTTCAGTTTGTCTCAGTGATACAAGAGAATTGAAGTCTTGGTTGTAGAGTCTTACTTGGAAAAGCTTAAAATATTTCTTCTGTTTGTGTTCTTTTAAAAAATATATTTTTATTTGATCTGAAGCAATAGGTCAGTATATCACACTACTTTCTTTTCTTTATGTCGTTTTGTACATCCACATGTACTTTTCCTCCTATTTTTCATGTTGAATTTTACTTTTTCAAATTAAAAATTTTTAAGTTAACGTACACAATAATTAGTTTCAAAACATACATTTTTCTTTTCTTTTTGTAAGTGTAGGTATGTCTATGTACGATATTCGTGCCTGATCTACACAGAGGCTGAAAGAGGGCACCAAATCCTTTGGGACTAGAGTTGCAGACAGTTGTGAGCTAGGAATTGAACCTGGGTCCAGAACAGCCAGTGCTTTTTAACCTGAGCCATCCCTCTAGTCCCACACACATTGTTACTAACTTTTCTTCCATCCCCTTCCCTTCCTCTTCCTGATCCATCAAGTCCTCTAGTCTTCTCCTGCTGCTTTCATGTTGCCTGTATTCACCCACCCTCTCATGAACCCAGTACAGGTTTAGTCATGTGTCATTGCCTTAAAGAAACAAGTAACAAGGCAACAAGTTTGTATTGTCCCACACAATGCTTGAATGAATAGATTGAATGACCTCAGTAAATTTGACTTGTGATAAACAAAGCCCTGTTTGTACTGGGTGATTTCACTTTATGTACTGTCCTCCAGTTTCATTCATGTTGCAAATGACAAAATTACATTCATTTTGGTATTGAGTGAAAAATCATTGAAGACATATTTTGAAACAGATTATTGCATAGATCTATTGTATATCTGTCTGTCTGTCTAGCTGTATCTATAGATAGGGTCTTGCTCTGTACCTCAGGTTGGCCTCCAGTCCTTGATTCTTCTGCCTCAGGGGTTAGAGTAAGAGCAGTTATTGCCATACCTGGCCAGTGATGTTGCTCTTTGTTGTAGCAGAGAGGTGGAGGCTATTCTGCAAGGACTCCACCTTTCTCTCCTCTGTTTTCTTTATTGATGCATGCTTTTCTGATGTTGTCTTGATTAGAAATGTGTGTCCATTCTCCATTTTTAAAAGAAGTATTTATTGTGTTATGTCTTTGTGTGAACCTGTGTATGAGTATATGTGTAGAGGTCAGAAAAGGGCATCAGAGCTGTAATTAACAGGTGTTTGCAGAATACCTAGCTTATTTTAAATGTGCTTGAATCCAAACTCTGGTTGTTGTAATTGTAAAGTAAGCGCTCTTAACTACTTATCCATATCCCCAGCTCCTCCATTCTCCATTTTGATAGGCAATGTTTTTGTTATGTTCTTTTTGGCTCCAGCTAGCCTTACCTATGATCTTCTTCTATCATTGCTTTTCTTGTGTTCTAGAATGTTCTATGTAGCCAATTCATGACACACTTTTGGCAGTTGATTAACCTCCCTCCCTCCCTCCCTTCTTTCCTTTTTCCTGAAGCTGAGGACTGAACCCAGGGAAGTGCTCTACCACTGAAGTAAAAACCTAGCCCCAATTTTATTTCTTATTTTCCAGGAATAAGTAAAACTATAAGAAATGGCATACTCAACTTTCCCCCATTTTTACTATTCCTGCCCCAAGGCACATATATCTCTGCACTACTCTACATTGTTAACCAGTCTTTACCTGTGCTTTAAAAGTCACCCTTTTCCTTAAACCTTTGCTACGAAATCGTTCTGTATCGTTGTTTGTTACTGTTAGCTGCTAAATATATGTTACTGTTGTGCACTTGGAGCTACTTTGGCTGGAAATTCAGCTTATTTAGAATTAATAAGCACGAGTAAGAGTAGCTCTAGGCCTCGTTCTATAGTGTGTTCCTACTTGTTCCTCTACCTGTTTGCTTGAGTATTTGACTGTTCTGTCCACTCTTCACTTTATAAAATGGGTTTACTTTTCATGCCATATATTGAAGCCACTTTTTTTTTTTCAATTTCTTGTCTGCTTTCTGTTCCCTTTATAACATTGTTCGTTTCTTACTGTAGTTCTTACGGTGTCCACAACAAGCACTGTATTCTATGTAATGAGGTATCCAAGTGCAGAATACAATCAATATTTTATCTTTCAATCACAGTTCCATACTTCTATGTCAGGATGGCTGTCCCTGGGAAGAAAGGAAGAAGTAGCATATTGGAAAGGATTGCTGAGGTCTAATGTTCGTGTGACCTGGGTGCTGGTTCTGTGGGTATTGATTACATAATAATTTAGGGAGTACATATATAGTCTGTACTTTTCTTGTATGTTTTAATTAGAAAGTTAGCATTTAAATTTAAAGAAATGAATAAACATTGATAGAAATGTGATTATTTGGAAGAAATATCAGTGGTGATTTGGCTATTATTGTTCAGAATTTAGTAGAGAGAATGGTCTAGAGAAAGATTTTAATGACATCAACAAGCAGATGATATCTGAAAGCACCCAGTCAGATCGAGTGGATTGAAAAGAATAGAGAGTGAGGAATAGGAAAATGGATGTCAGAGATGAGGAACACCACTGTTTATAGGTGTTGGAAGGAAAGAAAGGACAGCAAGGAGACCAGACTGAAACATTTGGAAAGATAACCTCACTACATATAGACAGTGCTTGTCGGTGACACTGTAAGAACTACTTAAATATCATACTTATTATGTGTGATATTCATAAAAGTTGTTTATAAAAACTTGGCCATGCTTTTGTCTTGGTGACTTTTCTATCACAGTGAAGAGACACTATGGTCAAGGCAGCTTATCAAAGCAAGCATTTAGTATAGTTTCACAAGGTGAGTCTCTTCATAGCAGCAGGCAGGCAGGTTCAGGCATGGTGTTGGAGCTGGTGAGAGTATACATGTTGAGACAACAATCACAAGGAAGAGAAATGCAGTTTCAGAGATACTCCGTAATCATCATGGTGGGAAGTGTGGCAGCAGGCAGTGTACTGTTGAAGTAGCCGAAGGCTCTACATCTTGATCCAAAGGCAGCAGGGTGAGGTGAGTGATGGGTAGGAAAAGAGAGAGACTGGGACTTCTGTGGGCTTTTAAAATCTCAAAGCCCACTCCCAGTGACATGCCTCATCCACAAGGCCACAACTCCTAATTCTTCCCAAACAGTTTCACCAGCTAGGAACCAAGCATTTAAATATTTGAGTCTATGGCGGCCATTCTCATTCAAACCACCACCATCTGTATTTGTTAGGGTTCTCTAGAGTCACAAAACTTATGGAATGAAAATCAGTACACACACACCTCTCTCTCGCTATATATATACACACACACGCACACACATATATTTCTCTCTATATATTCTTTATATATATAGATAGAGTATGTGTGTGTGTGTGTGTTGAAGGAGAGAGCCTGCTTTTGGTCCCGGCCGCTTACACCCGAAATAATCACACAGAAACTGTGTTTATTTAAACACTGCCTGGCCCATTAGTTCTAGCCTCTTACTGGCTAACTCTCACATCTTGATTTAACCAGTTTCTAATAATCTGTATGTCAACACTAGGTCGTGGCTTACCGGGAAAGATTTAGCATGTCTGACCTGGCAGCTTCATGGCGGCTCTTCTTCCCAGCATTCAGTTTTGTCTACTCTGCCTATGTAAGTGCTGCCCTATCAAAAGGCCAAGGCAGTTTCTTTATTCAACCAATGAAAGCAGCACATAGACAGAAGAACCTCCTACATCATTTCTCCTTTTTCTGTTTAAACAAAAAGGAAGGCTTTAACTTTAACATAGTAAAATTACATATAACAAAACAGTTACCAAACAAGAATTACAGTTATAATATTTAGATCTATTTTATCTTTTATCATAACAACGAGAAACTATAACTATTCTTAAAACCTCCTACTTTGTGTGTGTGTGTGTGTGTGTGTGTATTCCCATATATGTGGGAATTTATTGGAATGACTTACAGGCTACAATCCAAAAATGGCTAGTTGTGAATTAAAAGTCCAAGAATCTTGCAATGAAAGGATAAATAAAAAAGAAAGGCAAAGTGAGTACCACTAAACAAATACCACACACAACAGAGTTAGTGCAAAGGGTTCATTGGGGAAGATTGGAAGAGTGAAAGGCCATGCCTGAGTGGGGACTTGAGAGAGGCAGGCTGACAAGAGGAAGAGGTAAGAGAGGAAAGAAGAGACTAAGAGGAACAAGAGATAAGAGAGACAAGAGACCAGAGAGCAAGCTGTGCTTTGACAGGCACTTTTAAAGGGTGCAAATGGCCGGGTGGTGGTGGCACACGCCTTTAATCCCAGCACTTGGGAGGTAGAGGCAGGAGGATCTCTGAGTTCGAGGCCAGCCTGGTCTATGAGAGCTAGTTCCAAGACAGACTCCAAAGCTACAGAGAAACCCTGTCTCGAAAAACCAAAAAAAAAAAAAAAAGAAAAAGGGTGCAAATGTCACATACCTGACAGTGGAAAGGCACCTGGCTTCAGTAGTTGCTCAGTTCCATGAGGCTGGGTGTCTATTGCTGGCCTTCTGTCTATGCTGGAATCCCAAAGAAGTAGGCTCCAATGCCAGTGAAGGAGTGGATGTACTGACAAGGCTAGGGCAAGCCTCGCTTCTAACAGAAGGTGTGGTCCAGGTTTAAGGTGTGTCTTCTGGTTCAAGATGTAGATCAAAGCCCTGTTGTCTTCTTGCCTCAAGATCTGCATCACAAGTATGACCTCCATTTCTGAATTGTAGTTCATTCCAGATATAGTCAAGTTGACAACCAAGAATAGCCATCACACCGTCCCTCTCTGCTTAAAATCTTCCAGTGGGACATTAGAGGCCATACCATAAACCCCATATTTATGACCTACAGTCTACCTGTGCTCTAGGCCTTTACAGTTTACTTCTTAGACTTTTCTCTCCCATATGAAGTCTGCCCTACCTTTAGTTCTTGTTCTCTATTCCTTTTAAAGGAAAAGCAGTGGTAGCCTTCTCCACAGCCATAGTATTAATTATGGCAACTTCTAGCTGTTCACCTCTCATTTGAACTCTCCACTCACACTGTTATTAGCACAGTTGTGCTGGTTGTTTTAAAATGATGTTGGTGTCAATATTATACCCAACTTTTCCTTATCTGTTTCTCTTTTAAGATTTTACTAGCCACTAAAATGTTATTTTTTTTGGCCTTAGCTGTTATTCCTGGGAAAAACCATCAACTCTGTGTAACCTAGAATGACCTTGAACTTTTTATCTTTGCCTTCCTGTGTTAGTTTTACAGGTGTGCTGCCTCACCTGGTGTGTGTGGTGCTAGGGATCAAAGCCAGGTTTTCATGCATGCTAGGCAAGCACTCTACCGACTGAGCTAAATAACCAGCTTCATCTGGCTCAGTAACTTCTTACTGCTCTTTTTTTTTTTTTAATTATTTTATTTTATTTTTGCCTGAAGAATAAAATCCAAGTCTTGAGAGATAGCTTAGTGGGTTAAGTGCTTTCTAGGCAAGCATAAGTACCCAAGTTTGGATCTCCAGCACCTATATAAAGGTTCCTACAGTGAGATGGGCAGTGGAGGCAGGGCTAACTACCCTGGTGAATGCAGGAGCAAGCAACAGGAACCCTTTCTCAAAGGGGAGAGGCAAAGACCAAAAATAACTGAAGTTTTCTTCGGACCTGCACATGCATGCAATGGCACACACCTGCACTCATGGACACACAGTGATTGGGGAAGAGTCTCATTCCTTTCTTCAACTGTAAATTACTTTTAGCCTTTTAAGGATATAGTTGATGTATAAAAGTTGAAAATAATGGAGAGATGGCTTAGTGTTTTAGAACATACAGCTCTTGCAGAGAACCCAGGTTCAAATCCTAGGAACTACATGGGGGTTCATAACCATCTGTAACTCCAGTTCTGGAGGATCTGACAGCTTCTTCTGGTCTCTAGGTACCAGGCATATACAAATGCACATATATACCTCCTACCAGCAAAGTACTCATATACATTAAAAAAAATCTTTAAAAATAAACATAAGTGGAAAATATTTAATGTATACATTTTCTTGATTTTAAAAGATCAATTTCTTCAGTTTTACAAATGATTCAGCCCTTTTCTGTTTTGTTTTGTTTCTGTTTTTCCTCCCTTACACAGAAGCATTGCACTTAAAACTGGCTTTAGCATTATGTATATCTGAGTCCTTCCTATTGATACTGACTGTATTGCCTTCTCTCCATCTCACGTATGGGGTAGAGGGAAGCACTTTGAAGGTGAACATAGACACTTTGCTTCTTATGTGTTTGTCACTTGACTAGCTTACTAAGTACTCATTAACAGGAGTGGAGGAAGTGTTGAATGTACCCTGTCTTGTCCTCCAAATCACAGTGGGAATTTCTCTCTTAGGCCAGTACTACATAGAGTAGTAGTGTTTATTTCTTGTTTCATATAGTACTTAACTGTGTTCTATCTTATATTATGCTTTTGTATATGTTTTTCCAGATCACATGTATCCCAGATAATGATCCGATCCTAGATATAATTAGTTTTGTGCTTACACCTTGGCTAAACGCAAGCTTTATGAAAACTTACTAAGTAGGAATTTTAGGAAGAGTGATATAATTGTCCCAAAGTTATGTAAACTCAGAATAGAATGTAAAACTAATTTTAATTTTATGTTACTACTAAAAAAGTACTAGTAGTGGAATCAATTGTGTTTTTCTCTGCAGCCGGTTGCTGAACCAATACCCATCTGTAGTTTCTGTCTTGGTACAAAAGAACAAAACCGGGAAAAGAAGCCTGAGGAACTCATCTCCTGCGCAGACTGTGGCAATAGTGGTATGTGGCTTCCTGTTTGCCTTCTAACACATCTGCAAGACAAGAAGATTACCTAAATGAGTTGGTATTCTTTGATCCTTGCCAAAAGCATGTTTTAACTTAATTCTGGTTTTCAGTAACTGAATTGAGCTTTTACACTACAGAGGAATTTGAATGGCTGAAATGTTTAGTTAATTTTAGTATTTCAGGTGTTTTTAGTAAATGTTCTGTGAACTTATGTTTTTCTGATCTTTATATTTCATTATTAAGTGCCTGTTTAAATCCCGCAGTCAGATTAAAGTGTTTTGTTTGTTTGTTTGTTTAAATAAACACACTTCAGGCTGATACACAAGCTTGAGGACTTGATCTACCCCCTAGAGCCAGTGTAACATTTAGCCCAGTATGCTAGTGTGCATTTGTAATCTCAGCACTGTGGGATGGGGACAGGGTGATCCCTGGGGCTTGCTAGCTGGGCAACCTAGCCGATTTGGTTACTCCAGGTCAGTGAGAGACCCTGTCTCAAAACATGTGGATGACTCCTCAGGAGCTGCAGCCAAACGCAGGTGTGCACACACATGCAACCTCACTACTTTTCTTTCTTCATTTGTCTCAGACTTCATGCATAGACCCAGAAAGAGAGCAGGTTTGTTTTTCTAGATTGTCACATTGGGCTCTTGGTGACACTGGGGTTTATTGTACCTATGAAATCCTGAGCTTATAGAAAGATTTTTTCTGAGTCTTCTAATGTCCTCATTCCAGAAATATTCTTACTCTACATTGTATATTTAGGAATCCACAAGACATTGCAGGATAACTTTAATAAAGCAGCATTATCTTTTATCATTGTTTTCATTTTCAGTGTTTTTTAACAGTAACAGTTAGGATTTGGACCAGAATACAGAAGCTGTGCTAGGTACTTAAAGAAGTTAATGTTGGAATTAGGTATTTATGAAATCACTGGAAGTGCTGATAAGTTAGGCTTTGGAGCCTAAGACTCCTGCAGAAGTGACTACCAGGCTATAAAGTTGTCCTGTCTTTCTCTAGTAGGGAGAACTGGAAATAGGAGGGCTCTATTAAAATTTTGTGAGTTCTTTAGTCCTGAGATGCCGATTTGGCTGTTATTATTATCTACAGGACACCAGAGCACTGTTTTCTTCATGACTTTGCTTATCATTAGGAAATAATGCTAGAGAAGGAAGACTACTGTTGTCTCATTTTTACCTCAAAGATCCCCTGAGCATGCCCAGATGGCAGAGTGCATTTCACTCCTAGAGTCTAGGTGGAAAGGTGCCTGTAAATATAAGTTTCTGCTTTGCAGTGCCTGCTTCTCACTCTGGCACTGGAACCCAGGGCTTTACACATGTCGGACAAGTGCTCTACCAAGTGAACTACATCCCAGATCAAGCTTTTGAGTTTTTATTTATAGAAGCATTAGAAGAAGATGGGAATAAATCTTGAGTGCTGAAAGACCATAAATAGTACAGTATCATAAGCAAAAGTGAACTCTGGGTAGGTTTTTTAGTAAAACATAAAAGCTATTAAAAAAAAGTTGGTTAGATAAAAATATAGCAGCATTTTGTATAATGCAGTGATTTCCTAACTATTTTAGTAATGGAGCTCTTCTTAGAAATTAATTTTATGAAAGAGAATATAAAGCTAATTGTTTTCCCAGTACTAACTCTTCCATGGGTTTTTTACTTTTGATAGTGGGTAAATTCATAAAAGTGTATTTGATAGTGAAAGTGTAAAATCCAGTGTGAAGTTCCATTGCTTCCATTCCAGTGACTTTTAACTATATATGCTCACTGAGACATGTATACTTTGGATCTGTCTGTCTTTGTGTGTGTGTGTGTGTGTGTGTGTGTGTGTGTGTGTGTGTGTGTGTGTGTTTACTTGCAAGTTTTTTTTAAAAAAATCTATAAAAATAATAATAGTTGTTTATTGCTACAGAAATAAACTAAGACCTTGCAGCTTATCAGTGATTTTATTTTAATTTACCAGACATTTTAATTTTATACTGTTTCTGTGCCTTGGGAATTTGGAAGTGGCTTATCTAGGCACTGTGACTTGATATCTTATGAGGATATACTTAGGATTTTAATTGGTGCTTCAGACACCTAAAGCTTCTATGATGGCTCATTTACCAGACTGGCAAATTAAGGCTGTTGCCCGGTGAAAAGAAGCCTCAGTTTTTTGCCATGTGGACCTATAGATAATGCTGTGTGAATATCCACAACATGGCAGCTGGCTTTCTCTGAGCACATCCACAAAAAACAAGGAAGAATCTTGAATATCTTCTGTAACAGCCTTGTAGAAGCCATGCTGACATTTCAGCAATATTGTATTGGTTATACAGATCAACCCTACTTCAGTGTGAGAACAGATCTACTTAAGGGGGAAAGGCAGCTTGGAGACTGGCTATAACAGTGATCAAGGAAGAAAGCATGAGCATAGTCACATTTGTAAATTGATATTTCTCTGAAGTATTTTAAAACATGATGTTATTTTTCTGTAGACACAGGGGCTGCACTTTAATCTGTTGCTGTTTTAGCCAACAAATGTGGTTCTGCAGTTACTGGCTTGCTTCTCTGGCAGTGGCCCGACTACTCAGGCCTTGGCCTGGTGGGAATTCTGTTCCTGCAGGCACCAGCCATGTTGCTGCCACCAAGTAGAGTTTTTATTAAATCTCTGTCATTCTGTTTATCAGTAAGATTCAGGAGACAAAGGCTGGGGTGAAAACCTGCTAGCTCAGAGAGGTTGCGTAGCAACTAGTTGGTTTTCTCTCTTTGCCACAATCTATGAAAGAGAGTATACTCCACTCCCCCAGAACCCATGCTACTCTAAGTCCCTCCCTGGTACTTCCTATGCATCTCTTTGTCGTCTTACAGATACCCCATGAATCTCTATGATTACTTTCTGTTAACTACTTGATAACTCCGCCTCCTGACCCAACGTTAATTTTATTTAATTAATGCAAACACAAACTCGGGGGTCACAGTGTGATCAAATATCCCACAATAATACATAACCCTTAATAAAAAGAGCAAAAATACTTTGGGGAAAATAACTTCATTATTTATGGGAACAATTCGAAGTTTTTTGAATTAAAAAATACATTTCTAAGCATGTACTCTAAAGAGTCTGTGAACAAGCACCTTACATAAACGAAAGTAATTGCTGAACATATAAAAAGAGCTTTACCTGCAGAATGACAAGAATGCATGCCAAATGTAATGTTTTAGAGTTTAAAACAGTATGTATTGAAAGCACAGTGCATACTTAAGTGAAGTGCAATGAAGTGTTCATACTTGATTATTGGCACTGGACGTTACAGCATGACTTGGAAATGTTTACCCATACATTTAAACCAGTACAACTGAAAATGTCATTACATTCACCAGTCTTCCTTCCAGGAAGTTCCCCCACCCTCATAATATTAATTTAAAGTGAGAAAACTGTAGCCATGATGTCTTGGGTTAAGGTTTCTATTGCTGGGATCAAGCATCATGCAGAAAGAACTTGTGAGGGAAAAAGGGCTTATTACATCACCGTCCATCATGAAACAAGTCAGGGCAGAAACACAAGCAGAGGCCGTGGGGAACAGTGCTTACTGGCTTGCTCAGCCTGCCTTTTTAAAGCACCTAGAGACCACCTCCCCAGGGTGACGCCACTTACCACATTAATTATTAATCAAGATAGCACCCCACATACTTGCCCTGCAGACAAGTATTGTTGAAGCATTTTCTCACTTGGGAATCTCTCTTCCAAGATATGTACAGGTTTGTGTCCAGTTGAAAAATCAACCAGTAAGTATTTAACAATAGGGAAATGGTCATGGGGGTGATCATTTATCAAATCAGTGTTATATAATGTGTTTAAAGAATAAAAACATGAAGTTTACTAGAATTAAATAATGAAAAGCAAAACAAACTACACATTTTGCGTTCTATAGCTGTGACTTTCAGCTGTTTTAGAAGGAAAGTAGAACATGAAAATAGCTATTATTAGAGATGATGTATGTAGGCCACACTTCCTCTCGTCCTTTTCTTCAGTGTCCATGTTTTGATGACAAGCTTACTACCTCATCGATTCGTTAGAAATGGGGCAAAGAGAAAAGATTTAGCTAGTTCTTCTCTTACAAAAGAGGAAAGGTAACTGTTAAAGCAGTGGAACTAAAGCATTGATCTAATTATTTTTTTGTCAATAAAAACTCAGGAGTCAGATATTGGGGTAAAAACCTGATTGATTGGAGAAACAGTGGAGAAGTGACTCCATACTCTTTTTCTCTATCCTTCCTTGATCCGAAAGGGCCTCGAATCTAAGCTCCACCCTACTACTTCCTGTGTCTATATGGTCTGGGTCCTCCAAAACCTCTATGGCTAATTTCAATCAGCTAGTAGCTAGTCCTGCCCTCTGATTCAAGATAAACCTTATTGGCAGTCTCGAGAGTGTCAGAGTGCAACCAAAATATCCCACAACATGAACAAATCTAGCTGAGTCTGAAAACTGGAGAATCAACGTGATACTGATTCGTGGGAGTAGAATCCATCCCTTCCTTTCCACTGCTGTCGCTCATCCCAGGAGAATGCTACTTTTCTTTTAGTTTAGTTTGTGGCTTAAATCATGCGTATGCAGTTGCTTAAGGTTTGGTCTTTTTATCCTATATTTTAAAATTATGAAGCTAAACTGTTCCTATTAAACAATGAGATCATAGCCAGTGAAATGGCTCAGTGGGTAGGGAATTTATCACCAAGCAGACAGCCTGAGTTTGATGCTTGAGAACCACGATGCAGGAGAGAACCAACTCCTGTAAACTGCCCTTTGACTTTTGTTCATGCCTGTGTGTACTCACAATGAGTAAATAAATAATAATAATACCAACAATGATTGTATTTGGAATGGCAAAAATGGCTTAGCAAGTAAAGACACTCTCTCTGAAAGCTTGGTAACCCATCAGAGCCCAAGTATAGGTGGAAGGAGGGAACTAACTCCAAAAGTGTCTTCCAAGTTCTATATTCCAACTGTGACACACATGTATCCACCCACAAATAATTTAAAACTAAAATGAGACATAAAAATGGGTATAAATGTGAGCCAAAATTGTTCTTTAAAATATTTACAGCTTTATTTGCTAGGGTGTTACCAAAATGTGTATAAACAGGTTTTTGTGTGTTTTTTCAGAGGTGGCCTGGGCATATTAGTATTTATTATAATTACTAGCATGTGTACAAACATACTACTTTGATGCAGGCTCAGTACAAGTTTGGATATGATTTTTATGCTTACAATGTGGGCAGATGTGCTAAATCCTGTTTTAGGAAAACTGACTTGGAGTGCCAAGTCTTGATGACACATTGTATGGCAAGCTTCCAGGAGTATCTTCCTTTATCTGATGTAGTTAAGATAATTGCCATTTTTGTACCATTTATATAGTATAATTACAAAATAACTTTTGATTTTTCATCACTGAAGTTTTTTTCTCTTATTAGGTCATCCATCCTGTTTAAAGTTTTCCACAGAACTGACAGTGAGAGTGAAGGCCTTAAGGTGGCAGTGCATTGAGTGTAAGACGTGCAGCTCCTGTCGTGATCAAGGCAAAAATGCAGTGAGTGTCTTGCCTCTGCTCTGGCTGTTCCATTCAGTAGCCCTTTCCAGGTAGAGATCATTTGTTTGGAATACTGTCGACGTGAATGTAGACTGCTCCAAGGTGATTTGTAAAGCAACTTGACCATGTATTTGCAGAGATTCTAAATTGTTTTCAAGAAAACTCCAAATTCTTTTGAGCACTATAGAGGTATTGATTTGTGAATTATTTATGTTTTTTTCCTAAATACAAGTCATCCTTTTGATTTTTATTAAGACAGATCGGGGTTAGCTCTTATCTGTCTGTGAATGTACTAAAAAATATTGAACCAACATTAAATGAAGCAAAACTTTTTGCTAACTCAGACTGTTTCCTAAGTTAATACTAATTAAGGAAAGTTTTAATATGGTAATATTTGAAGCTTCCCAGGCTTAACAAGTTCTGAAATTTTTCTGTCTCCTAAGGTTAAGCAAAAATATCTTTTCTTTTTTCTTTTCTTTCCTTTTTTTTTTTTAAAGGATAACATGCTCTTTTGTGACTCATGTGACCGAGGTTTTCACATGGAGTGTTGTGATCCGCCACTCACACGGATGCCAAAAGGTGAGAATCCTTTCTGAAAAATCATACAACGTCCCTGAGAAAGGGTGTTAGTGAAAGCACATTTTATCTGCTGTTAAGATGAAGAAAATAATTGATTTTTATTTTGAGATTGTATAAGTAGACAGCTGACATCTTAAAGGTAGAATATACTTTCTGTTAAACTTATTAACATTTTTAAAATTTATTTTCACTTATTTTCAACATTGCAGTGTCTATGCAGGATGAAATGGTTTATGTTTAAGTACTTGCTTGTCTTTAGCTAGAAGCTAAAGTACTTAGCTCGTTTGGTATCTTGAGCTCTCTCTTTTAAAGGAGGAAATAAAATTGTATTAGAATGTGTTGGCTGTAACTCTGATCAGTGCTTTTCAGGGCCCTAGACTTAGATCTGATTTATTCAAATAAGTACCCAAATCATAAGGTATGGCTTAATGCTATTAGATTCTTTTTACACTTGTTCCTTAAGGGATACTGATTGGGATATAATTGCTCCTTGGTTAGATTTCCATGAAGTACCATTTGACCATATGGTTACAGTTTTAAAAGAGAGTGCCAAGCTCTGTCTAGTGGCATAGAACTATAATCCCAACTTTCCGGGCATCCTGAGAGACAGGGATCATAAATTCAAGGTTTGCCTGAACAAAGTGAGTTCAAGGCCAGTCTAGGTAAGTTTTTGTGACCCCATTTTCTATTTTAGAAAGAAGAAAGGTCCAGAGAAGTAACTCAGTAGGTTGCAGTGACAGAGACTATTTCAGTTTAGTTGGCACCCCTGTTTTCCCTACTACATGCCCATAGATTCTATTTGAACTCTTGATTTTGATTTGTAATTTCCTACATTTAACACTTGTAGGATATTTGGTAATGTCTGCTTAGAGGTGAAAAGGGACTCAACTATAGTTTACAAACACTTATAGTTCTTCCTTCAGCTACCCTGTGCCATCCTATTGTCACTGAAACACCCTAAATATTTTACACACACACACACACACACACACACACACACACACACACACACACACACACACAGATCG